>JASDQU010884054.1:0-24170 GCA_032191745.1 Picea mariana | reverse complement strand
TATTTATTGATATAATATTAATATATTAATAATTAATATCCATATTTTATTTTTTATTTATTGATATAATAAATATAATTAAATAAATACCATAACCCTAATAAATAATTAGTGGTTAATTTAATATAACTACTCATTTCATTTTTACTAAAGTAAAACAATTTAAAAGAAAAGCTCCAGCTAGTTACTATTAATGTTGAATTGCTTATGGAATGATGGAGAGTATGCAACAGTAATAGCATGAAAACTGATTAATTTAAATTTGAATTAGCTTAACCCTAACCCTAATGTCAAATAACTAATGTATTTTTAATACAAAATTCAAAAAGTTTCATGTCATTATGAGATATATTTTCAATTTATTGAATCTGATAAGGTTTTGAGTATGCAAAGCATGCAAACGAATTAATAAATCTCATAAAATGAAAATATTTTAAATTTGAATTGGCTTAACCCTAACCCTAACCCTAATGACTAATAACTAATGTATTTTTAACACAAAATTCAATGTATTTTTAACACAAAATTCAAAACTTTTCATGTCATTATGAGATATATTTTCAATTTTCACAATTATTATTACATATTAAATATTAAGTTGATATTAAATGCCGAACCCTGTTGATATTAAATGCCGAACCATGTTCATATTAAATATGAAGTTGATATCGTTTAAATGTGAAATCTTAAATATTAAATATTATTCCAGAAGTTGATATCCGCTTAGTGTTTACACATGGATCTATGATAATATAAAGATATTCATAGGTTATGGACTTACATGATCTGTAGTTCCATTGTCTAATCCTCTGATTTATGGGCAAATTTTTCCAAAAAGGAGCTTAAAATGATGGGATTGATTAACCCCATTTGGGCCTTGTTCAAAATCGCTAAGTAGATTGATCCAATCATCGTTACGCAGAACAGGAGCAGGGTCACATTCCTCACCTCGTTGTGATTGATCTCCATGGAATTACGCCTTGATTTCTTTCCTTATAATCTTATCTGTAGCATTGAATAAAAATAGAAACATATATGTACAAGCACTTCCTGTTACCGGTGTTCAATACTCCCTGCTGAACAATTTTGGGTAATCTCATTTACACTCTCCATCAAATCACAGAAATGGTTGAACACAAGATTTAAATTCATATACACATGTTTTTAATACTGGCGCCACCATAGTTAGCAGGTGGCATATGAGCAGTGGGGAGACCGACTTGTTGCCACCTCAGACAAACCCTACCGTCATTGCAATATATGATCGAATCTTCGAAATAATACCGGAGTTATATCAGAATGATACCTGTTGACCCCTCGATGGGTATCAACCATCTTTCTTGATCTTGATTTCGCCAATTAAATTATATCAACCTCTGGCTTCTCTGTATAAATTGAATGTGTAAATCTACGAGCAGGGAGCCAAGGACACTCACTCGAAGCTCGACGAAAAAGATCAAAATACAACAACTTTTATTCCTGTTGATGAAAATACGTAAGCAAAGCTTAAAACACAATAATGCAAAATTTTTTACAGATGTTACCTGGCCTACAATAATGCAAAATTTTTTACAGATGTTGCCTGGCCTGGATTGATGGTTTTGTTTGATACGGTTCTTGCCAGTGTAATATGTTATATTGAAACAATAATAGTTCTATTCATTGTGCTAGAAATACATACAATCTAAAACTGCGCTCGCATGCAATATGGTAAAACTGGAATGGCTATATGCACGAATCAATATGGTAAAAGTGGAATGGCTATATGCACGAATCGAATCGAGAGAACTCACGCGCATGCAATATGCACGAATCGAATATAGTGGATTGACAAAGGCAGGCAACCCACTAAAACATAACTTTTACCGCAAAAAAAAATCCCAAAACTATATATCGATAAAACTATGTCTGAAATCGATAAAACTATGTAAATCGATTATGTAATCAACTGTAAATTGATTGTGGAAATCTACTGTATAAATCGAATTTGTGTAGGAGGTGAAACTGATTAGAAAATAGCTGGCACAATATTAAACGTTTATGGGTAGGTCGTGCCATTAGAAGCGAATGTCTGCCCCTAACATGAAACAATTGCGTCCTCCCTCTGTATAATAGAAGTCGCAGCAAGCAACACTTCTGGGAAAGAGAACAGGGAGAAATAATTGAAATGCTCCGATGAGGATTGAGTGTGACAATCATCATGCATCCAAATTAACCACGGTTGTGTTAATTGAAACACATGGAAACGCTTCACATCCATAAATTCTTGTTCACTGTTTACATTCCACTAATCACAGGTGTCAATTTATATTGTTTAAAATTAGATTAAGCTCGGGTGGCATTTGAAACGCATGTAAATGTGGCATCAACAGCGCGGCCTGGTAAGGAGAGAGAGCTAGGACACTCCACCTGATATGGTTTAAATTATATTAAAGCTCCATCATTTGAAACGCATAAAGCTCTAGCGTGTAAATGACGACGTTCCACTTTCTTTCCATGCGAATATAACTACACGTGCTATCACTATATAAAAATGATGGCGTTCCATGGCATTCGACTTCCTTTCCATGCCAATATAACTACACATACTATCACTGTAAAATGTTAAAAAACAGTAATGAATAAGTAAATGTTAAAATCGGATTTGCTAAATTATGATCCGTGGCAATTGAAAACTCAGTCTAGTAATTTTTTAATCATGTTTAGTAAAAGTGAAAAAGTAAACATGATAAACGTACGATTTTATAAATGCAAGGGAGTTAGGTCTTGCAATCTTATTCATTGATTTGGATGTAAGACGAAGAATATGCCAACATCTTGAATTCCTGACCATCAGATTAAATTTAGTAATTAAAAGGATGATTAATCGTGCAATTCTGATAGGGGGGACACCTATCGGCGTAATTATTATAAGAAATGGAAGGAACTTAAATATATATATAATGATATGCCGTCCACTAGTTTTCCTACAATTATTCAATATTATTATTATAATTTGTCCACATAGTGGCTTATTGTTTAAGCTAATAAAGTACTCCTCATCACTGCTAGTTTCTATTTATTACACTTGGATTGTTTGTCGAGTACCCTTGGAATGTTTGTTAATTTAGATTTTTTTGATTTATGAAAAGTAGAATTATATCCATAGATATATATTCATTCCTCATTTTGGAGCTTATTTCTTGGAGAAGCTATATACAAGTTAGACTATTAAGGAATTGATATATATATTTGATTCATTCTTAGTTATTTATAAATTAACTATGATTCATGAAATGATGTTCTTATAAGTAAAGATAATTTATTTGATTATAGGTTGTGCATTAAATAAAATATATAAAGTTAAATCAAGTGATTATCTCACTCTCGCACTTTTAGAACACGAATGGCATATCATTGTTTAATCCTCCTTAACCTCTTGCGTCTTTTTATATAAAGTCAATTCCCTTGTGCTTTATCTTATGTCATCATATGATGGTTTAGTAAATAGATTCTCTTGCACCTTGAATTAATGTGGTTAGATTTCTTGCACCATCAGACCATCGATGTACGACTATGTTAAAGTCTTTTTGCTCTTATGTCATTTAATTGTTGATGAGTACATGATTAAGTGAATGGGATTTGCACCACGAATATAACTAATACTTTATTTTGCGTCTTGTATTTATCATGATCTATGATGTGTATGCAAATGATTAGCCTTGCGCCTTGGTTAATGGATGTTTAGGATTGATGGATTGATGATTTGGATGAGCATTGATGTTGTTGATTTAGCTTGTTTCTTGGATTGATTGTGTTATTGGGATGTAGACACCTCCTTGTTCCTCAGAACAGTTGCCATCACTGAGACCTTAAATGGTTAAAATCAATTGGAACCTGGGCATGAGCATTGCTTATGTGTCTTAGAGGTCCTAAGCTTGCAGAGTAGGTTAGGCGTGTAGTATATTATGTGTTTTTATGATTATATTTATGGTCCTTAAGTTAGAGTTATGTTATTTCATGGTATCATGGTGTTATTTGATGATTATCCTTATGAGAGGAGTTGAACACTTATGATTCATACTATTTATGCATCATTATTTATTTATAGGAATGCGATGATTATGGGATGTTATTTATTTGTGTTAACGCGTTGATATGTGCATCATTATTCATGGAAATAATGCATTGGTTTTTTGTCGTGAATGATTGATAATGTGTTAATATGGTTTTTTTAATATACTGGATGATGTGTCAATGATGTTGCTATTAATTGTGATGTACAATTCCTAATGCAAAAGAAATAAAATTATTTACGTGTTGTATGTTTCTTTTTTTGTTGTAATGATAGGGCTATTACATATGGTATTAGAGTGGGTTCAACCCTATGACCGGGGATCATTGCGCCTTCCACTGTATAAATGCTTGATTAATAATTTATCACTAATTAAATTGAATTCTTTCTGTGGAGGTAATCATGGTTAGAGGACGTCACGAAGGCAGAAGACGTAGTTCTAGGGGAGGAGGCATGATGCCTCTAGTAGCATCCACGTCATATGGTTCTCACCCCAAAGGAGGAGAGAAATTCATTGGACATGAACATATTTTTGTGGGGGATGTGGTTGGATTTATGAGGTCCTTTCAGAGGATGTTAGAGGTATTGATTAGCCGTTTGGATAAAGATGAGGCTAGGGCACTGGTGCCCCCCTAAGGATCCACCGTGCACCCCAGCCTGTACTGGTAGCGTTCACCAAGAACTCGAGAAGGTCATGTTTCCCGAGTTATTGGGTGTCATGGACGATGCAACCACTGAGGCATGGTTGGATAACATGGCGATGTGCTTTGAAATTTGCGATTATACCCCAAATCTCAAGGTCCACATGGCATTATTTCATCTCATAGGGAGTGCTCTTCTATGATGGAAGATGCTCCTGCCATAACTGAACATGTTCGTCGAAAACGTGTCATGGGAACTGTTCGAGGAGCGGTTTCAGGAGAGGTATATGTCTGCGTAATTCATTGAGTGTTATTTCAATGAGTTCAATGCCTTAGGAGAGGGGGGTCATACGGTGCTCCAGTACGAGGCCCATTTCATGGATTTTCTCAAGTATGCTCCACATATGAACACTGAGAAGCTTAATGCCAATAAGTTTGTGTTCAACCTTAATGTCAACATTTGTATGATGGTAAGGATATTAATGCCTTAGATGTTGCATAATGTCATATAGAAGGCCCTCATAGTGGAGGAAGCTCTCATTAGCCGGGGTCAAAGCATGACTCCTGCGAGACTAATGAGATAGGTGAAAACTGGTGTGCAACAACTTCACACCGGCTAGACATCCATCAGGGTATCGAGCGACCTCGAGAGGATCCAGGTTCATGAAAATACCATGACCAAATCCTTAGCAACAGACTCTCTATAGAGGACCACAACACCAATCATGGCATCGTTCAAAGAAACAATTGTTTAGGTTGGTTCAGTAGAACAAACGTCGGTTCAAGGATAGTGGGCCATCATCTTCTACTTCGGGGACCAGGAGTACTGTAGAAAAGACCGAATCATGGATGTGTCCAGCGTGACTATCTATTTGAGAGGGCCAGAGTAGTTGGGTTAGTCGTACACACTACAATAGGAGATTTGGGCAAGGCCCATCAGATTCATGCAGTGGTGAATAACCGTTATGCTGAGCACCAATCTACTATGCTCGAGATGTTAGATACCATGGCTGACCATAACTTTAGTTTTTTGACAGATACAGGTTCTACAAAGAGACCTATTTTTTGTGCAACACTAAAAAGAATTAAGGTAAAGGTAGTCGAACAGGACGCATTTATCTACGTTGAAATGGATTTGGGAGCTAAGTATAAGGTTGGAGAAAAATTTACAGACTATAGCCTTCAACTGGGATATTTCTTCATGAAGGCCAACCTGTACGTCACGATCTTAGGATCTTATAATGTCATAATCGGTATGGACTAGTTGGAATTGTATGATGCGATGCTCACTGCAAGACGAAACAATTGATTTTAACCAATGATGAGGGACAGAGACAAGTGATTGTAGAAAGGAACCAGGTAGTTTCCATAATGTTCATCTCTTCCATACAATTACAAAAGAGCATGCGCAAGGGATGAAAGCTATATGTTATCCTTATGTTGAACGAAAAGGGCATGACAAAAGGATTGAAAAACCTTCTGGTAGTACAATAATTTGCATATGTATTCCTAGTGTAGTTACCAGGTTTACCACCTGAGAGGGAACAAGAATTTACCATCAACCTAAAACCTGGAACTCAATCGATAACAAGAACGCCTTTTTAGATGTTGATCCCTAATTTATAGGAGTTGAAAATGCAACTGAACGAGTTGTTGGACCTAGGACTTATATGTCCAAGCATATCACCTTGAGGTGCTCTTGTTATTTTCATATGGAAGAATGATGGGTTGTGGAGACTTTGCATTGACTACCATCAATTGAAAAAGGAAATTATCAAGAACCAATATATGTTTCCAACAATAGACGATTTGTTTGATCCAATGAATGGTGCGATGGCTTTTTCGAAGATCTACTTGAGGTTAGGATATCACTAGTTATGGAGCAAGGAAGAAGACATTCCTAAGAACACATTCAAGATGAGGTTTTGGCATTACGAATTTACCCTTTTACCATTTAGACTGACAAACACCCCAGGGGTATTCATGAGCTTGATGAATGGGGTTTTCCGTGAATACTTGTACAAGTTTTTTCAAGTGTTCATTGATGACATTTTGATATATTCTCGGATGATGGAAGAACATGACGAACATTTACTCTTGGTACTACAGTGTTTATGAGAGAAAAAATTATATGGGAAACTGTCGAGATGCTCTTTTTATCAATCGAGGATTCATTATTTAGGGCATGCTATCTCTGACGAAGGTATCGTTGTGGATCTAGCAAAGGTAGAGGATATTATGGAATGGCTCGCGCTGATGAATGTACCTAAAGTATGTAGCTTCATGGGTTTAGTGGGATATTATCGACTTTTCGTCGAAGAATTTTTTAATATAGCTAATCCAATTACGAAATTTTAGAAGAAAAAAAAAGAATTTTGTATGGACTGATAAGTGTGCGGAAGAATTTCGAAGGCTCAAGGAGTTGTTGATGACAACGTCGATACTAAAAATCCTTGACATGGATTAAAACTTCCTGGTATGCATTGACACATCAAATGAATTCTTAGGTGGAGTCTTGATGCAAGACGGTCGAGTGATTTCTTACATCTTAAGGAAGTTAAGAAAGAATGAGGAGAACTACGCTATGCACGAATTGGAGTTATTAGTCATTGTGTATGCCCTAAGAGTGTGGAGACACTACCTAAATGAACATAAATTCGACCTACAAATGAATGACTATGGTTTGCAACATATTTTGATGCAAAGTGACTTGAACGCGCAACAAAGGAGTTGGTCGAAATTGCTTAGTGAGTATGATTTTGAGTTTTCTTACATAAAAGGAATAGTGAACAGAGTGACAAATGTGTTGAGTCAGAGACCATGTATAATTTTGGTGATATCTCTTCAAACGTATATTTGTGAAAATATTCTAACTATACAGTGTGATGATGATTGGTATAGGAAGGTTAAGGAAAATATCAGACAAGACACCATGTTGGTACCAAAATTTGAGGGATTTATTATCGACAATGACAAATTAATGAGATATAATAATTGAATTTAGATACCTCCCAATGATGAGTTCAGAAGCTTGATCTTAAACAAAGCTCATAGAGAAGTGTATATGGCTCATCTAGGATTCACAAAGATGAGGGAAGACCTTAAACCCTTATTCTTCTGAAAGGGAATGAATGAATACATAGTCAATTACGTGGAAATATTTATAGAATGCCAGCACGTGAAAGTTGAACATAGACATTCAATAGGATTACTATAGCCACACTCTATTCCATAATTGAAATGGGAGGTCATTTCGATAGACTTCATTGTTGGATTTTCGCTGACGACAAGGAGAAACGACTTGATTTTTGTGGTAGTAGACACTCTAACAAAGAGTGCACATTTTATCCCTATGCATATGACGTATCAGGCATTAGACATAGCTAGAGTCTTTATCAACGATATTGTGAAATTTCATGGCGTGCCTAAGAGGATCATATCCGATCTAGGATCAATGTTTACGAGATGATTTTGGACTAATTTCCAAGAGGCCTTGGGAACCCAACTTAACTTTAGTACTACCTATCACCCGAAAATAGACGGGAAGATAGAAAAAATGAACCAAATCTTGGAAGATATGTTCCATATGTACATGATGGACCAACATAAGCGTTAGGAGTATTTATTTCCACTGGTAGAGTTTTCATACAACAAAAGCTATCAAAGCACCATTAAGATGGTGCAATTTGAGTTTATTTATGGGCGACCATATCAGACACCTTTGATTTGGGATCAACTTCAGGACAGGGTCTTGGTAGGACCAAAAGCAATCCAAGAAATTGAAGAAAAAAATGCAAACAATAAGACAAAGGATCAAGGAAGAGAAGGATTGAAAGAAGAGTTATGTCTATGCGCATCACGTTGACCGTAGTTATGAAGTTGGCGATCGAGTCTTCTTATGGGTGAAATCGTAGAAAAAAATCGATAAAGTTTTGAAAGGGTACTAAACTCTATCCTAGGTTCATGAGACATTTTGAGGTTGTGGAAAAGAATGGGCCCGTGGCATATCGACTATCATTTATTGATTCTTTGAGGTGTATGCACAATGTTTTTCATGTATCTATTTTGAGACATTATGTTAGTGATCCTACACATGTTATTGACATGAGTTCTTTGCAAGTATCAGATAAAGGTGTGCTCACGATGGAGCCAATCCACATTCTAGAAAATCACATTCGACAGCTACGGTATCGAGGAGTCGATCAAGTCAAGGACTAGTGGAAGA
This sequence comes from Picea mariana, assembly GCA_032191745.1. Taxonomy (NCBI): domain Eukaryota; kingdom Viridiplantae; phylum Streptophyta; class Pinopsida; order Pinales; family Pinaceae; genus Picea; species Picea mariana. Next base: position 15,250 of record JASDQU010884054.1, on the reverse strand, counting down.
ATTATAGTTCACACTTGGCTACCTCGGAGGATGCATATGATATGCACCAACATTTTCCATTTTTTGTTTATACTTCGACATTTAGATCTTGTCAGATAATTCATTCTTGCATTTATATATTGTGAAACTTCAAGATGAAGTCTAAAACAAGAGGGGGTGAATGTAACATATTTCTCTTGCATGCAAATGATTTGACTTATTCTTTAAGTACACTTGCGTGCAAGTGATCCGGTTCATTATATGATTGTCTGCTTCGCTTATGGATTCTGGTCATGATGCTTATGGATTATGATATTATGTTATTTGATTATCTATGTATAGATAGGTGATATTGATAGGTTTCTCCTAAGTGTGCAGGACAATTGACCTATTGGGGATGTCGATGGCATCGATGGACCTCCTTGGACTCTGGATCGAGTCTGGTACTGGATTGTATATGGTTTGGGTATTTATGTTTTTTCATATGTGACATATGAGTAGGTATATTATGATGTTGTTATGGATTATTGATGTGTTTCTTTGATGGATGTAGGATGATGATTGCTTACTAATCAGACTCACATTAGAAGTAAAGGGGCCATGAACAACAACTAGATATATTGAGGGAGAGGCATGGCAACAACCTTGCCACAACATACTAGCACTCCCATTGTGGCTTGAATTGCAGGTTAATAATTACTTAGTTTGATATATCCATGATGTCGTGACGGAAGAATGAGACATTCACTCATGAAGATTCTAAGGGGCGCGTAATAAGGTAGGGTCCTTATTCCTTAGACTCCCTTAGTCTCTCACAAGGTCGCCTGATGGAGTATTGACTCCAAGGATTAGACAACTACCAAAATTAGTCAAAGATGAGTGGTACCATTGGATCACTTAGTGCATCTTGAAGGGGCACATCGCATCATTAAAACGTGAATAAAGGTGAGAGGCACCCTTGGAGAACGTAGTGCATCTTGAAGGGCAAGTAAAGATTTTTAATAAAGGTGAGTCAATGAACCTAGGTGCCTAGAAAATGATATTTTGTTTTGATATGGTCAGCCCTAAAATAAATGTTAAATGGGTAAATTTTTATTAATTATAAATTTTCCTTAAAAAATATAAAAATAAAATAATTCTAAGCCTAGGACTAAATAGGTTAAGAAAACTAAAAAAAAAAAAAAATCAATTAATAAAAGGGGGATGAAGAAAAATCAAGTTAAGAATTTAAAAACAAATAGTTATCTAAAGATTTAATTACTGATTATGTGCAAGACATGCTAAATTGGAACTTCAACAATAAGGGAAATGAATGTAAAAACGAATGTGGAAACATATAAATGAATCTATTCTAGTCTAACTAAAGAACTTTCTTAAATAAAACACAACTAAGTTTTAGAAAGGCGTCAGTGATTAAAGGAAATAGAGGGAATAAAGGAAGAACACAGAGCTTTTTTAAGAGTTTTTTTAGGATGTGTGAGGGGAATTGTCGTTTAAATAAATTAATTAAATGAATTTTTAGTGCAACTAAGGGATCAAGTGACAAGTGTACGGGGGAGAGTATTTCCTAATTAAATTTTAATAAAATGAATTAAACATGCAAATGGAAGTGGTCACTAAGAAGAACTCTATAAAAGTTATGGCTAGGAAGAGAAATGGATCAAGATTGGTATGCATAAGGTTATGCTGTTGAAATTTCTTTGACTGGTTTTTCTTATGAGAGTTGGGATACTCAACTCGAAAGGAGAGTGGTAGCTCGACCTTGCGAGGTGAGTTGAGTGAGTTGAGAGCTAGAGTTTCTATTAGTGTTGTGCATGGCCCCTTTACAGATAGAGGGGATAAGGGGGAAGAAGAGTACCCCTAGAGTTGGGTGGGAGGTACTGGTGAGGTCTCGATGATTAGAAGGCGGGAGAAATGAGAAGCGTCAGTTGCCGAAGAACATCAACAAGACTTTTTATCGGTTATGGTACACACATTTATTATTGTAATTCTATGAGTTAAAAAATGTGTAATGGATTTTTGATGTTAGTTGGGAAAATTTGATTGATGGTGTTAGCTTGGAATAAATTTAGATGGATTTCCATCCTTCATTATTAAAATTTTCAATCGTTGTCTACCTTTCCCAACCCTTGCTCTGAGAGTAAAGACTAAAATATTGATTTAAATTTTGTTCTCTACTTGACGAACCCCTTCTCTTAATTTTTTTTTTTTTATCTCTATGCCTTTCTCGGTTAGTTTAAACCATTTTTACCTCTAAGTATTATAGATATTTTCGCCCAACAAATTATGGCCTCTATTGCAACATTAAAACCCTCAAGGCGCTACGTTTTCTTTTTGTTTTTCTCCCAACATTTCATCTTGATTTTCGCCCAATGTCTCCCTCACTACGTACATCAATCTTCTCCCTACATGCTCTGCGATTTGGTGTTTTTTTATTACAAAAGCATTTTTGTGCTTAAAATTCGCCTAGCGAATTCCTTGTGTCACTCGAAAGCTAACGTCCTCAACCCGTACGATTTGGTGTTTTTACATAGCAACTTCGAGCTTCCATCCCGCGATTTTTGGGGTGTCTCTTGCTTTGTTTAAAATGATTCTTTACTCAGCATTTTTTTTTTTTAACTTCCCGGCGAGTTCACTTCTTTGTACAGCGAGAATACCCTCCATTGCTCTGCCATTTTTTTATTTCTCAGCAAAAACTCTTTGTTGGATTTCCCAACGATTTTTCTGCTAGGTGCAACGAAAACACCCTTATAGCTCAGCGTATATTGCTTATTTCTCAGCAAAAATTCTTTGTTGGATTGGCCAGTGATTTCACTACTAGGTGCAGCGAAAACAATCTTATACGACAGCGTATATTGTTTATTCTCAACAAAAAATATTTGTTGGATTGCCCATCGATTTCACTGTTATGTGCATTGAAACCACCTTTATATCTCGTTGTTATCGTTTGTTTACTCAAAAAAAATTGTTGTTTGGATTTCCCAGTGATTTCACTGCTGTGTAGTGATTTCTCGGTGTTATAGCTCGGTATTATCGTTTATCTACTCAACAAGAAAATCGTTTAGAGTGCCCAACGAATTCACTTCTTGTGCAGGGAAACCACCCTTCAATGCTCTGCATTAATGTTTTTTTTTGTTCAACAATTTTTTGTTTTTCATTGTCCAACCTAATTTCCCCCTCCTGTCTCTTACCTCTATTGATGTGTGTTGCAATAATTACTTACCCATGGGATCTCCTCATTGTATTTTTTTGGGTGAAAGTGTTTCAAAAATATATTATTGTTTTAGAAAAGTAATCCAAACATTTTAGGATGTGACCCTTGAGGTTTAGAATAATGATTAAAATACAATTATGTGGAATTGTTTATGCCTTGATATTCTATATTTCGTACTTAAAGGAGATCCCGGACTATGCCTTTTTATATAAAAAAATTTGGCCGATAATAACCCATGGCCTTGTCATCCCATAGAATTTAAAATCGCTTGGGTGAGTGGAACAATTTGGAATTAATTTCCATTATTATAAGAAATGGAAGGAATTTAAATAAATATATAATGATATTCCCTCCATTGGTTTTCCTGCAATTATTCAATATTATTATTATAATGTGTCCACATAGTGGCTCACTGTTTAAGCTAATAAAGTGGTCCTCGTCACTGCTAGTTTCTATTCACTACACTTGGATTGTTTGTTGAGTACCCTTGTAATTTTTTTTAATTTAGATTTTTTTGGATTTATGAAAAGTAGAATTATATCCATAGTTATATTTTCATTACTCATTTCTTTTTTTTTTTATAAGAGAAGTTAGATATAAGTTATCCTATTAAAGAATTTATATCTATCTATATATATATATATATATATGAAATGATGTTCTTATAAGTGAAGATAATTCATTTGATTATAGGTTGTGTAGTAAATAAAATATATAAAGTTAAATCATGTGATCATCTTACTCTCATGCTTTTAGAACATGAATGACATATGATTGTTTAAGGCTCCTTAACCTCTTGCGTCCTTTTATATAAAGTTGATTTCCTTCTGTCTTCTCTTATGTCATCATATGACGACTTAGTAAATATATTCTCTTGCACCTTGAATTAATGTGGTTAGATTTCTTGCACCATTAGAATGCCGATGTATGACTATGTTAAAGTTTGTCTCTCTTGCCTCATTTAATTGTTGATGAGTACATGATTAAATGAATGGGGTTTGTGCCACGAATATAACCGATACTTCGGTTTGCGCCTTAGATTTATTGTGGTCTATGATGTGTTATGCGAATGGTTACCCTTGCGCCTTGGTTAATTGATGTTTAGGATTGATGGATCGATGATTTGGAGGAGCGTTGATGTTGTCGATTTAGCTTGTCCCTTGGATCAATTGTGTTAGTGGGATGTAGACACCTCTTTGTTCCTTAGAACAGTCGCCAACCCTGAGACCTTAAATGGTTAAAATCAATTGTAACCTGGTCTTGAGTATTTCTTATGTGTTCTGGAAGTTCCTAACCTTGTAGGGTAGGTTGGGAGGGTAGTATCTTATGTCTTTTTATTATTATATTTATGATCCTTAAGTTAACGTTATGTTACCTCATGTTATCATGGTGTTATATGATGATTATCTTGATGACAGGAGTTGAGTGCTTATGATTCCTAGTGTTTATGCACCATTATTTATAGGAATGCGATGATTATGGGATACTATTTATTTGTATTAGTGTGTTGATATGTGTATGGTTATTCATGGAAATAATGTGTCTCGTTTATGTCGTGAATTATTGAAAATGTGTTAATATTGTTTCGTTAATATATTGGATGATCTGTTAATGATGTTGATATTAATTGTGATGTATAATCGCTAAAGCAAAAAAAAAATATTTACCTATTGTATGCCACTTTTTTTGTTGTAATGACGGGGCTGTTACATGGGGTTGCTTGAGAATCATCCATATCAAAGAGGCGATGAAGGTCATAATCATACTTATATTGGGAAAGAAAATTTTCTTCCTTGGTTTGCAAAAATTTGAGGCCAAGAAAATAGTGCAAATAGCCTAAGTTTATCATTTCATATTTCCTTTTAAGGATGGATTTCACCTAGGTCAAAAGTTTCAAGTCAATATCAATGAGGATAAGGTCATCAACATAAAGAACACTAATTATGAGATGGTTTCATATTTTCTTGGTATAGACATTAGGGTCATAATGACATATAGAAATGTGAGTATCAAGAAGAAAGATGTCCATTTTGGCATGCCAAGATCGAGGATCTTTCTTAATACCATAAATAAATTTATTAAGGTGAAAAAAAAGGTTGGAGTCATTATGGACATAGTCAGGAGGTTTGTCCATGTAGATTTATTCTTACAAATTCTTATGAAAGAAGGCGGATTTAACATCCATTTGATGGACCTCCCATTTATGTGAGGAAGCAAGGGAAAGAACATGTAAAAATGAATTCATTTTGGATTTATATTCGATTCCTTCAACTTGATAGAATACTTTGGAAAATAACTAGGCCTTATGGCTGAAATCATGAAGTTGGGTAACACTTCTCTAAGAATTGGGTTTCCAAAATTCCTACTGACATTTTTTCATCCGAACTAATAATTATTTCGGCCGAAAGACACATCTTTTGGCCAAACCTTTAGACATCAAATCGAATTGTACTGTGACGATAGCCTCGATTATCGTGTACCATATTAGCATGATGGATTTTTTTCCTGGTAACACTTTTTGACCAAATGTTGTTTTAGCCAAAAGAATCTTTTGGCTGAAAAGATATTTCATCTGAAAAACATTTTCGACCAAAAAACATTCTGTATATCGCTCACACATCGCCCCATTCACATTTTTCTAAATTTATTGAATGGTGGCTGATGTAGATTAGTTTTATTTCTTGGTTGGGGCTGGCAGGCGTTGTTATTGGTGGTTGATGCTGGCAGTTGGTCATGGTAGTCGTTGTTGCCGGTGGTTGTTGCAGGAGGTTGTTGTTGGAGGTTGGTGTTGGAGGCCATTGTTGTAGCTTGTTGCTATTCGTTGGTGTTAGTCTAGGTAAATATATCCCTTTCCCAGTTAAATATTTTTTTATTCATTTTACAGTTTGTGTTCTAGGAGGTTGTTAGGGCCGAATTCGGCCATGTTCTCGTAAATGGACATTCCTGAATTCATCCATATACATGCACAGGGACATGGATGAATTTAGGCCTATCCCTGTACATGGACATGGTTGAATTCATCCATGTTCTTGTACACAGACAAGACCAAATTCGACCCTATCCATGTACAAGGACAGGCCCAATTTTTAATTTTTTCATGAATTTCAACTTTGATTCAAAATGGTTTTGGTTTCATCAATAACAATGAACTTACACAACTAGAATATTCAGTCTCAAATATTTGTATCTTACATAATTCTTTCATAACTTTAAATTTTCTTATTAAGGACTATTGCCATGCAACACTTGCACTTGTTTTATTTTATTTTGTTGTATATTTTTTTAGTAATTTTAATGTTTTTGTATTAGGAGGTTGACAGGGCCGATTTCGATATAAGTAACATAAGTGATCTAACAAACTATGTATCATACTCATTGTCATAGTAATATACATAATTAATTTTATTATAGTTATATGGGATATGCCTACTAAGCTAACTAGGAGTGATTCTATATAGCTATCTTAACCACAATGAATACAAAATTAGAACATGCTGATATGACTGATCCAAAGAGTGTGATAGTGGAAACCATTGCCCTATAGCAAGATGGGACTAGTAATCATGATTTAATATCAATAAGAAACACTTTATAATCACTAATCAATGTACTATGATTTACTAATCATTATACATGTGTTAACCCCATCTTAAGAAGTGTATTTTCTTTATCATTTTCAAGTTGTTGTATTCGAATTTAATATGCAAGATATAGATTATTAAGATATGGAAATGATAAGCTCTTATGGAGATTGATACAAGTTCGAGTTGTGTTTACCTGTTATGACTATTATATAAACCTTATTCAATCAATGGGACTGATTCTATTTATGTTGCTTAATCAATGGGAAATGTTGTTCAATAAGGATATGTGATTAAAGGTAATGAAACTAGTAAAGATGTGACAATTGTCTCGTTCATCATGACGACAACCTCTTATAACGAGTGGGAAACTTGTTTTTTTTTTTAAAGAGTGTGCGCGTGTACAAGGGAAACAACGCAATCGACTTTGCGTCGCCACCCGATGACTAACAAGACGCAACAACAACAAACACCACAAGACAACATAAGACGCACATCATGTTTCTGCAAGCATGGATCAACAATCATTCATCAATAAAAATACTAACTTCCCATCCATCCTACCCTGCAATGGTTAGGACCTCCAAGACACATAAGCAACGCTCAAGCCTAGGTTCCCATTGATTTTAACCATTTAAGGTCTCAGGGCTGGTGACTGTTCTGAGGAACATGGAGGTGTCTACATCCCGCTCGACACAAGCAGACCAAGCAATGAAATTAATACAACCAAGTACAATAGTAACTAAATGCGCAACCACATCCTCTACGGAAGGCGCAGGTCGGAAGGACTCCGACACCGACCAAACATGGTTAAGACAAGGCATTGTCTAAGACTCAAAGGGTATTGATTACAGACCCAAAACCTCCATTTAGATTTCAATAATCAACGAGCTACCCAACCATCTTGTGGACACAATGTAAAATCAATGATTGCTAAATCTCATCACTAACTCATAACAACTGATTGTGCTTAGTTCAAGTCATTCATTATATGTTAACAATCCAACAATCTCAACAACGTTATCATAAAAATAACAGCATTATGCTACTATTAAATTAACTCCGCCATTAACATCATGTTAACATTATCATAACACATCACATCTTATGCCCTAAAATTATTTTAACATTAACATAACCCATCACTTCCTATACCCTAAAATTTGATTAGCATTAACATAACACATCCCATCTTATATCATGATGACTTTTCATTTAAAATAGCAATAACCAATCACATTGCTCCTTGTATGCTACCAATGCAACGAAGTTACAATAACCTTTCCATAAATGAATCAACATTATATTTATATTACCATAACCTTGCCAATGAATTAATAATAGAAAGAAATTATTACTACAACATAATAACAACATACATCTTATATCTCGATATCCCAGCCATAATTTACAATTACAGTACATCATACTTGATATCTAATAACCGCAAAACTACCATAACCCTTCCCATACATGGTACCTACATAACATTTTATGTTCGCAAAGCTTGCAACAAATTACAATTACCAACATTTTAATTATTATCAATAACAACAAGGTTGCATTATGCCTTCTACATTACAATAGCACTTCAATTTAAATAACAAAGAAATTTACATTCTTTTTTTTATTTAATAAAAATAATTGAAATTACAACAGCTAGACCAGCACTAACAATCCGTTGGATCTTTTAATGACTTATGGTTGAGTTTTAATTTTGCATGCGTTTAGTTAACCATTTGAGAAACTTATTGAAAGAATGAGAAAAGAAGAGGAATTATGACAGCCATATACACATTTGCAGATCTAAAATGAAATAAAAGATAGCAAACCATAACACGCAAATTGATAATGGAGTTCGACACAACTTTGCCTACGTCTCCGGGCCTTTTCTCTGTGGGGGAGGCTTCTTTATTTCTATTCAAAATCTCAAAAGTACATCGTTGCAATGCCAAATGGCTACAAGACTAATCTGGTCATGTTCTTCCAGATCTCTAGAACCATGCAAAGAAAACGACATGCAAAACGGACGTCTGAAGCTCCCAGAAATGGTCCGACAGTGTCTGCTCCTCAAAAGATTCTCTGCCTCAAAATGGCTTTAGCTTGATTTCCCTCCAGTATAACCCTGCTTTGACTGCTCTAATGGCTTCGGAGCGGCCAAAAACCCCTATCTGGGCTCTTTTGGCACCTCAATTGGTCGAAAAACGAAGAAGTTATGCCTCGTGGAAATCTTTCCCTTCAAGCTTGTTGTCATAGGTTCTACAAAACGCACCCTCCTCCATTAAACCTGGCACACATGCTTATTTAAGCGCAAAAACCCAGCACCGGGCGCAACCGCTCCAACGGTGCAAATTGTAGGATGATTAAGGGCGCGCCATCCCCTAACTGCCTAGGCACCTGGGCGTATGGGTCATAGAACCGCGTGCTAAAATAAATGGGGCTCCATCCATATAACCGTTGGAACCATATTACAACTGTTGGAACCATATTACAATCATTGAAACCGTATTACAAAACACGCATGCACCAATGGATATACCCATGGTCACATATATATGAAAAGCGCGTGACCAAGGGCTGGGCTAGGCCCGGCCCGGTCGCAGCCCCAACTATACCAACACGCGGCTTTAAATATAACCCAAAACATACATATATCAAGGTATGAGCGGTAGCCCAATTGGTTATCAGAGTTTGTATAAGTGTTTGTGTGGTGGGGAGGTCCGAGGGTCAAACCCCACGGACTCCATACATTTTACAAACAACAATAATAACCACTACCCAAACAACGAGTGACACGTGGCGCCCATAGATTGGGCCATGTTTTCTCATACCATTTGCCACCAAAGGACATGTGTCACTTCCATATTTGACAACTGTCAACCAGCTAGATGTTGCCACATCATTCGTATGGTCTGTACGGTCCTGCCACATCAGACTGTACGTACTATACAGACTGTACAGTCAGCACCAAAATTTTTGCCTGTTTGACCTGATGAACAGAACGCGATATCTTCTCCATACGGATCCCGTTTGACAAAGTAAATATACCACCGGAATAAGGAAGATGAGATGGACGCAATGGCACTGGTTTCACCGCATTCTGAGAACTTTAATTTTTGAGCATTTTTCAAGCCCTGTCAGGCTTCTGGATCCAATTTTGGATCACACCTCCCCACAATAAGACCTTTTGGTCCCCAAAACGTTACTGACCAGTCAACAAGCTCAGTATAGGCCACTCGGCTTTCTCTCTGTCTCTTAACTCTGTCCTGTGCACTTGTCTCATCAAGATCAACTGTAACACAATCATGACAACTGACAGTATATTGTTAGCCATTTGAACCCTGTTACATCTTACTGAAGCTACTATCATCCATGTAGAAAACATTGCTAATGATAGCATCAAAAAGATGACTGCAAATGAACTGATATACTTGAGATATCTACACGACATGAGCTTATCTTGAAGAAACTTATGATTAATTTTCCATTCAACAACCATATTTTGTTCTTTCTTAAGATCAATTACTTCATTTCAAACAATTATTGGTTTGTTGCATGCTTGCACTGCGTTTGTTAATTGTTCCATTGTTTGAAGTGTTTTATTTTCTTTAACATGATGAGCATGAACCACATAATCATGACCTTCTTTAGTGAATTGATATTGATTCTTTGTCCTGTAGAAGATTGCCTTATGATCAAATAAGTATGGACTACCTAAGATCATTCCACATTCTCTTAATGACACAACATCACAAGTTACTTCGTCCACATACTTAGATGAAATTGCAAATTTGATTGTGCACTGCTTTGTTATGTGCATATGATGATGATTGCTTACCCATTTATGTGTGTAAGGCTTATGATGAGTTTGTGTTTTTAATCCCGATTGTTTAACCAATTCTTCAGAGATTAGATTAGATTGAGATCCACTGTCGATTAATGTGTCTATCTTAGTGTGTCGCATGATTACCCTTATATGAAACAACTTATTTCTATAATCAATATCTTCACCATTTTTACCTGTCATATCAACCAATGAGATCTTTGACTCATCACCTGAATCTGATCCCAAGTCTGTGGGTTTTGATGTCGTTGCCACTATTTGCATTCCCTTCTTTTCTTTGAACCACTTTGGCCTCTTCTCGGGATGCAACTGCCAACATCTGTCCTCATCATGTCCCTCTTTCTTGCAATTCTTGCAAGAGGGCTTTCCTTCCTTCTTTGTCACTACATTTGCATTCTTTCCATTTCCATGCCTTTTCCTCCTATCTTCTTTCCTCGAAGATGATGATTCCCCTGACACACTTGCTTTCCCTGCTTCAATATACGTAGCTTGAACATAAACCTCATCAAGGTTAGTGGGTCCAAACATGAAAACAATGTTTCTAATATGCGCAGGTAAACCTCCTATATACTTCATAATGGTTTCTTGTGCTTGCAAAGGAATATCTAACATTAATGCCATTTTCTAAAATCCATCAGTGTATTCTTGCACTATTTTTCCTTTTCTTAGTTTTAAAGATTGCCATTCAATTAATGTTTTTTCTTTATAACCCAAAGGATAGAATTGTTTCCTAAGTGCAGAAATAAAATCCTTCCATGATGGAAATACATTACCCACATTTTGTGCTCCTTTTTGCAGCTTTCTTTTCCACCAAATAAGAGTTGTACCTGGAAGTCTCAAAGATGCCAACTTGATTTGTGTGGCCTCATCCTTGATCTGCTACACACTGCAGTATACCTCCATCTGCCTGATCCAGTTTTCAAGTTTTTCTGCATTTACTTCACCATCATATATGGGCAACTCAAATTTTATATCAAGTTTTAACAATGGCATGTCATGTTTATTCTTATGAACATTTTTCTTTCCACTAGATTTAGAACTTGAACTTGAAGAATATGAAGGAGAAGAAGGAGGTGTTGATGGAGGTGAAGGAGGAATGTGAGGATGGTCCTCTTCCTCTTCACTTTTTCCCTTTGAAGATTCACCCAAAACTGGTCTCTTCCATTCCAAGTAATCTTCGTACAAAAATTTCACCATCTCCGACATAGCAAGGAATGTTTTCCGGAACTCTTTCTCATCCTAAGAAATCCCTTCTTCAGATGGCATCTTCTCACTGTGAGAAGCTCTTTTTCTCAATCCAATTAATGGATTCTCTGCAACAAGCTCGCCTTCACCATGCTGTAGCTTTTCCCTGATTAACATGCAAAACTCAAATCCAAACGTCAACTAGCTCTGACACCACTTGATCCGTTGGATCTTTTAATGACTTATGGTTGAGTTTTAACTTTGCATGCGTTTAGTTAACCATTTGAGAAACTTAGTGAAAGAACGAGAAAAGAAGAGGAATTATGACAGCCATATACACATTTGCATATCTAAAATGAAATAAAAGATAACAAACCATAACACGCAGATTGATAACGGAGTTCGTCACAACTTTGCCTACGTCTCCAGGCCTTTTCTTTGTGGGGAAGGCTTCTTTATTTCTGTTCAAAAGCTCAAAAGTACATCATTGCAATGCCAAATGGCTACAATACTGATCTGGTCATGTTCTTCTAGATCTCTAGAACCATGCAAAGAAAACAACACGCAAAACGGATGTCCGGAGCTCCCAGAAATGGTCCAACAGTGTCTCCTCCTCAAAAGCTTCTCTGCCTCAAAATGGGTTTAGCTTGATTTCCCTCTAGTATAACCCTTCTCTAACTGATCTAATGGCTTCAGAGCGGCCAAAAACCCCTATATGGGCTATTTCGGCACCGCAATCGATCAAAAAATGAAGAAGTTATGCCTCCTTGAAGTCTTCCCCTTCAAGCTTGCTGTCACAGGTTCTACAAAATGCACCCTCCTCTGTTAAACCTGGCACACATGCTTATTTAAGTGAAAAAACCCAGCACTGGGTGCAACCGTGCCAATGTTGCAAACCGTAGGACGGTTAAGGGCGCGCTAGCCCCTAACCGCCTAGGCACCTGGACGTATGGGTCATAGAACCATGCGCTAAAATAAATGGGGCTCCATCCATATAACCGTTGGAACCATATTACAACTGTTGGAACCATATTACAACCATTGAAACCATATTACAAAATGCGCGTGCGCCAATGGATATACCCATGGTCACATATATATGAAAAACGTGCGACCAAGGGCTAGGCTATGCCCGACCCAGTCGTGGCCCCAACTATACCAACAAGCAGCTTTAAATATAACCCAAAACATACATATATCAAGGTATGAGCGGTATCCCAATTGGTTATCGGAGTTTGTATAAGTGTTTGTGTGGTGGGGAGGTCTGGGGGTCGAACCCCATGGACTCCATACATTTTACAAACAACAATAATAACCACTGCCCAAACAATGAGTGACACGTGGCACCCACAGATTGGGCCACGTTTTCTCATACGATTTGCCACCAAAGGACACGTGTCACTTCTGGATTCAACAACTGTCAACCAAACAGATGTTTCCACATCATCCGTACGGTCTGTACAGTCCTACCACGTCAAACTGTACAGACTGTACGGACTGTACAGTCAACACCAAAAATTTTGCCTGTTTGACCTGACGAACAGAACGCGATATCTTCTCCATACGGAGCCCATTTGACAAAGTAAATATACCACCGGAATTAGGAATATGAGACGGACGCAATGGCACTAGTTTCGTCGCATTCCAAACACTTTCATTTTTGATCATTTTTCAAGCCCTGTCAGGCTTCTGGATCCGATTTCGGATCACCATATCGATACCTTTAACTATTAGCATTGCAATTAAGAAATAATAAAGTCCCTACCCTTACATGTTACAACAACATTTAATAACCCTTACCTAATTCATCAAAAATAGGTACACTAACTAAACCCTTTCGAATAGTAAAAACATTAATTCTGTCAATTAACTCTCTCACAACCCTTCCCTGATGATCACCATCATCCATTTATTTATCTCAAATTAAAAATAGGGGAGAGAACATAAAAGGCGTTTTTCTCAGGTAGCATGTCCATTAAAGTTTGTCTATAAAGGTTGACAAGGTGTTGTGTAGTGACACCCTCCAAAACATCTGCTAGCAATTAATGCTATTAAATGTGCCAGTAGTTAGCTGAAGTTTGGTACATGTTGGCCAAAAGAAAAAGAAATTTTCCGAATTTAATGTAGTCATTAAATTAGAACCATAGATGAAAATCCAGCAAACCAAATGTTGGTATCAGACATTGATTGCAGTCCTAACAAATGGCAGCAGCAAATTTTTAGCTAAAGGCCCTACACCATCATAACCCAGGGCGAAACGCCAGGAAATACAATGGGAATGCCGTCTCCATAAAGGGTATCAGTTTGCATCCTTTTAAGAGCCAAAAACGTGGTTATAACAGCCAGTCATCCATTCAGATTGAATCACAAATTGGGGTCCTTTAGTAGACACTGTCCATATTTAAATGGAAATTATGTGGTCACTTACAGCATGGTCAAATACGACTTAAATGGCTAAAATCATGTCAAAATCAACAGCGACTCAGTCGTTTTCTGTTTAATATCAACTGTGGTCAAAAGGAAACGCATAGAACGAGGTATTAAGGTGGTCTCAAGTGGCATCACCAGAGGATAACTTCTATCAAGAAGATGCAGTCTAGAGTCAGGTACAATAGATGCCATCTCGTTCACTTCGCAAGGTATCCAATGTAGGCTCAATAGAATTTCTGAATTCCCCAAGGAGCAGTACATTGGCCAACTTTTTCCACGAGTTTAAGCCACAATAAGTAAATAACACAGTAGTGTCTAAGGCAACGATGGCCATTCCGGCCACCACTCCATCATAGATAAGGGAAAATGTGCACCGAATTACACTAGGAGGGAAACCACAATTTTGGTATTTATAAAGGATAACGCTGACAGGGGTGGAGTAATCATTTTGATTTAAACGCACAGGAAAGAAAAATCACCGCCCAAGGAAGCGCAGTTAAACCATGACAAGTAAGGTTGATAGCATCAATATAACATCAATCACAATACACCCTTACAACATGAAGGTACCAGACGGAATTCTTCAGTAACAGAGTTACAAGGCGGATTGCCAAAACAAATTCTCAGATCTAATTCTCAAAAATGAAAATGTCAGTACCCGTTGCTGGAACGAATCTCAGATCCCAAATTTCAAACAAAAATGCCAGAAAGGGGGTTTTCTCGGGTGATCAAATTGAAAAGGAGTGTGCCAGAAGCTGTTCCAGTGTGGCTATACACAGTGAGCTCAAAATGGTAACTACCAGGCTAGGGGTTACTCAACTGACACAGTAAAATTTACAGCAATATTAAATAACACAACAATCTGCCGGAGTAACCTAATAAAGAACAACCATCCAGTCCAACGATAACCAGCATCTATGGAAATTAAACATTCATCCATCTAGATTTACCATTACATAAGAAAATCTAATCATAACCTAATGCATTCTACTCTATGAATCAAGGAGCGTACCGTTG
>JASDQU010884053.1:10191-35174 GCA_032191745.1 Picea mariana | reverse complement strand
ATTCTTTTAGTCACTTGCACCCATTGCCATCATCCCTTAGTAAAAAAACTCAATTTGACTTAACAAATCAATGCATATTTGAGTATAAGTTGGGTCAATATCATGTCAACCATTGACAATTCATCCAAATACCATATCACAAACCATGATGTAATAAAACTTGTCATCACAATATCTCCATTATTGTTCTAAAATCAAGTTCCTTATTCAAAACATATGCCCTCTTATGTTATCCCTTAGGCTTTTCATTATGTTACTACTACTACATAACATATTTTCTATAGTTCATTAACATCCCTTATATTATATCATCTTATTTATCGTTGTTTTTACACATACTCATTGACCATTACATTTGTTGTCACTTTTGTTTAAGCACATCATCAATTCTTAACTTGACTCAAATTGACATAGAAAACTTTAAGTTGCAAAAAAGAGACCATAAATGTATTGTGTTTTTCAAGGATATAATGATTAATTTTGTACCAAGAATCACCTTACACATACTTGTTTAAATAAGGAATTGTTATGGTCATACCCTATTAAAGCTTTATCTGGAAAAGAAATAGGCTTTTCATTTTCCCATTCTTTACTTGTTTAAACAAGGCTACTAGGTAGCATATACCTGCCAAATATAATAATGAAAGTATTGTTTAAGGAGATAGGGAGACAAGGAGTAGGCATGAAATGATCAGATGGTAGAAATATTTATTACAATAACATTGGGGGAAGTGAAGGCAGCAATAAGACTTCAAAGATTTTGGCCAATAAGATATCAGATAAATGAGATTTAAAATTTAAAATTAATCATTATTTTTTAAAACTTTAGATAAAGGGGTGTATATTTTATAGTCAACCATGAACTAATAGAAATTCAAACCTAACTCAACACTATATACCATGCCTATCGGCAGGTATAATAAGGAATTGTTATGGTCATACCCTATTAAAGCTTTATGTGGAAAAGAAATAGGCTTTTCATTTTCCCATTCTTTTTCATTCATCAAGACAACAAAAACTACATACCAAGATATAAATCACAAATCTTTTCTAAAATTTGGGCTATCTAATGAAGGTGCAGAGGTTATGGTTTTCTTGGTATTTTCAAACTCTTAACTCAAATTCACTTTAAAAACTTTAAGTTGTGAAAAAAGTATTGTGTTTTTCAAGAATACAATGGTTAAATTTTGTAACAACAATCAACTTACACTTACTTATTTAAATAAGAAATTATTAAGATCATACCCTATTAAAGCTTTATTTGGAAAAGAAATAGGTTTTTCATTTTCCCATTCTTCTTCCTTGATTAAGATAACTAAAACTACATACCATGCGATGAAGATACAAATCACAATTCGTTTCTAATAGTTAGGCTATCTATTTACACGTGTAGAGGTTATAGTTTTCTCAATATTTTCAATTTCTTAACTCAAATTCACTTTAAAAACTTTAAGTTGCGAAAAAGAAACTATAAATGGATTGTGTGTTTTCAAGGATACAATGGTTGAATTTTGTAACAACAATCACCTTACACATACTTATTTACCTAACGAATTATTAAGATCATACCATATTAAAGCTTTATTTGGAAAAGAAATAGGCTTTGCATTTCTCATTCTTCTTCCTTCATCAAGATAACTAAAACTACATACCATGCAAAAAGATATAAATCACTAATCTTTTTTAAAAATTGGGTTATCTAATGTATGTGTAGAGGTTGTGATTTTCTCAATATTTACTGTTTTCTACTTTTAATTTCAATTTAACTGCTTCCACCACCAATTTATTAATAGGTTTTGTTTTTTTTGCAAATTTAAAACCAATTTATGTATAATTTCTTTCCTAAAATTAAGTAGCCTTTTCCTTTTAGAAGGGTAATTTTTATTTAACCACTTCCACCACCAATTTATTAATAGGTTTTGCTATTTGTGCAAATTTAAAACCAATTGATGTATAGTTTATTTCCTAAAATTAACTAGCCTTTCCCTTTTAGATGGGTAATTTGAATATGGTAACCAATTGATGTATAGTTTCTTTCCTAAAATTAAGTAGCATTTTCCTTTTAGATGGGTAATTTGAGTTTCTTTCCTAAAATTAAGTAGCCATTCCCTTTTAGATGGGTAATTTGAATATGGTAACCAATTGATGTATAGTTTTTTTGCCAGGTTTCCACCTTGTTTAGAGTTTTTGATTTAATGATGGTCATATAAAAATTCTTCACTGAAGGAACGCTCGATGCATCCCCTCCCGCCCACCTTAAACAATCTTCTTTTCCTGTGATGATAGCACCCGAATCATTGAGGGTTGTTCTAAAAAGTTTCCATTCCTTTTCCAGTACACCTGTGAGCCCCAACTCCCTGCTGCCTATCCAATCAAAAGAGGACGATTGGTCTACTGTAGGTGGACAAATCTGAGCAAGTTTCTCAACATTTCTGAGTTGTAATTCATTTAATATAATTGGAGATAGATAAGACGAATTTCCCATACCAAGGATACGATCCTTACCTAAGGCAATTTGAGTGCCATTTCCTAGAATCCAATACAGACCATGAGAAATAAGATGTATCACTTTTATCAGTCCACACCAAATTCTGGATGCCCCAAGATTCATAAAAGAGGCAGATCTGAGCCAGTTTATAACTGAAGTTCCGTGGAGATACTTGTCAGAAATGACTCTATGCCAGTGTTAGTAACATTTCTTGTCCTGGACACGAGAGTATTCAGGTCTGCAAATTGCATGAGAAGCGCCTGAGTGCAGCATGGAAAATCTCGTTTTAGGCTTCCAAGCAAGTAAGCGGGCGAGATTATATTGTCGACGGTCCAGATTCATCCATAAGAGCAGATCGATGGTTGGCGGAAAATCGTGGTTAGCGGAATTGCGCCAAGGCTAGTGCAATGGATAACGCCCATATTGTGTGCAGGAAAGAATAGTAGTCGTCCATCCAGAGGATGCGAGATCTAGTCACGTCGGCGTTTCGGCATTCAGGAGTTCGAAGGGTGAGAGTTCCATGTCGTTCTACATCTTGAAACCCCGAATCCCGAAGCGCCCAAAGTAGGGCCCGCAGCATCACGGAGCAGTCACAGTCGTCCATCCAAAAGAAACACGTGGTGTGTGATTAGACCCATTGTCTTTTTGCCCATCGCAACTCCGATGCACAAAGAGCATCCCCTTCATATCCCCGAAACGCGAAGTGCCAGGAGCGTCCAGGAGTCAGGCCCGCAATATCGCCGAATGAGTTCAGGACCGTCGGATCTGAGAGGGACGTGTGGCGCCAAATTAAGCCATCTCGGCGTTTCGCTCATCGCGACTGTGATGAGCAAGGATCAATCCCTTCCTATTCACGAACATAGAAAACGTCTTTTAGAGTAAACGCAGGGTCACAACCCGTGGTCACTTGGAAAATAAAAAGAGCTGTGCAAGAGGGGTCCAAGGCGTCGAATTCAATCATAGAGGGGGTCATCGCGATCTCCAGGTGCCATCAGATCCGATCTCGATCCTGTTTCTTGCTTGGAGTAAATGAAGGTGAGAGGGGGTGGTTGAAACCTTTCCTCACTCATTAAGTGTAGGGTATGTAGGATCTAGCAAGTTGTCTGCTCGAGAGGGTCCTGTGTACCGTTCTGTCCAAAGAAGCCATGCCGAAGTCCTCAACTAGCCAGAGAAGTCTGCACACACTAATTCGGCACTTAATGGCTCAGCTACTCTCCTTGCAGGAGCCATGCGCAGTTAAGGTGGCGCCTGATGAAGAATATCAGTTCGAGTTTGACTGAAGGGACACCACGTCTTGGATGACTGAGCACGCCTCTGTTAGGCAAATTTTCTTGAGTATATAGACTCAATCGTTGTATTTTTGTAATTATCAATGGTTGAGAAAGGCTCTCGGTTGTAAAACTTTAATGAAGCACTGTTATTCTGGTTATGCATGGACTCTTGAGACTTCTTGCCTTATGAATGTCAGTTTCCTTCACTTCTTTGTTTACACTGTGTTAGAACAGCTCAGAATTGGAGGATCCATTCGATTCGTAACTGTTATAGGATGATATAGGTTGGATCACTGTAACAGTTGCATCGTTTTTAACCGGTTGCTGTGATTTTCTTAAGCGCTGAGTGACTTGGAATTGGAGGATCCAGTCAAGTCCCCCTTTCAGTTTCTCGAAGCCCTGAACCAAGAGGATCTTGCATTCAGAGTTTTTCTTCTGCAAAACTGCCGAAAGGCCTGCCGCCCGACGTAGTTTGCTCACTCCTCTCACCAAGTCTTCCACCTCCTCATATTTTAATCAACTCACTGACTGAAGTTAGATCAAGACCTCCTTTGTTCCTTACATACCAGACCCAGTCTCCGAGTTAGAGCGATATCTTCCCGAGTCTCTACCCATTTGATCACTCATTAAAACTATCGTGACATAAAACTGATGGGCGTTGGGCTCTGCTCCTGCAAGCAATCTAGGAGTGACTTCTGACGCTAACATTTCTGGCACCGTTGCCGAGGATCGAAGTTGAAAATTGTCCCCCGGATTGAACGACATTGAGCCTCTGATTCTGAAGGTGCATCAGGTATCAGAGCCCTTGAAGATTGCTACTGTGCACCTGGCGACTCCATTGTGACGACTCCACTGTGGCGAACCTGCCGTGTTAATTATGGCTTTCAGAGGCAGCCACACACGGTCCCATCCACAGTTGCCTCTAGCTGCACCTGAAACTGAGCCGAAGGTGGTTCTCAGAAAAGGAAAGGCCTCTGAAGGAGAAGCTTCCACCGCCAAACCAGGTAATCTGCCATATCCTTCTGTAGGAAATCCATTTTCTCCTCCTCAGTTTCTTGACAGACCTGTTTCTGAAGTTTCCCGTTTCCTAAACTTCGGGAGTGTTCCTACTGAGTTTTCCTCTCCTGGTCTCGGATCGGAAGGACAAATCCTTGTCACTCCCCTGAAATTGTACCTTGGCGTAGACCCGGGACCACAGAAGAATTCCCCACTCCTCCTTTTGTTACTGTTGCCACTACTTCACAAAGAAGAGCATCCGTTGACTTGAGCCCATTAGCCTTCTCCCTAAATCCCCTATTGTTTCCCGTTCCACTCAGAGGCTCATTCCCGATATCCCCCGCTCACACTCCTTCTTCTCCAAGTTCTCCTCCACCTAATATTCCTATGGCTGGCGCTAATCCCCCTCTAAATAGAATGGATGCCATAGTTGCTGCCCAATACACCCCCTTAATCCTACCCCATCCTATGAATCCTCTCCCTGCTGAAGATTACTTGAAGTATATGCCCAAGTTCACTAGGGAAGGAGATATAACTGCGAAAGAGCACTTGGCTGCTTTCTAAAGTTATGCAGACAACCTGAACATTGAAAACGAAGATGTCTGGATGAGAGTCTTTGTCCAGAGCCTAGATGGTGAGGTGAGGAAGTGGTTTAGAGGATTGGCCCCCGGATCTATTGTTGGAATTGAAGCTCTGGATAGTGCTTTCATGAGGCAGTGGGGAGATAAGAAGGATTTCATGTATTACATGACCGAGTTCGGGTCTTTGAAGAAGATGGAAGGAGAGTCTGTCTCTGACTTCTCCAAAAGATTCAATGAGATGTATAATAAGATTCCTGCTAAAATAAAACCCTTCGAAGCCTCGGCCAAGATTTCTTATGCTGGTGCATTTGGCCCCGATTTCTGTCTTTTATTGAGAGAAAGAAGAGCCACCTCCTTAGCTTAAATTTAAGATGCGGCCATAGAGGTGGAATCTAATGTATTAGCAGCTGACAGACTGAGGAACAAGGCTGACATAGACAGGAGAAAAGGAAGATCTGTAGCCTCGACTTTTGGCCCATCGGTGCCCCACCCTCAAGTGGATGAACTAACCAAGATGGTGAAGTCTCTGTCTGCAGAGATGGAGAGAATGAAGGTGGAGGGAAGGCAAGTGTACAAGGGCCCTCAAAACACCGAAAACAAAGGAGGTTTTAGGAGGCCAAACAATATTGCTCCCCCGACTATGCAAAGAGAAAGGGGAAGAGACAGAGAAGACCAGAAAATTCAGGCCCCTTTTCAAAAAAAGATTGTGACCGAGGAGGAAGAGAGGGGAACAAATGAGCTTGATCCTGAAATCCATTGCTTCGGAGACACTCCTCCTTTTCCTCATCTCACTCAATCAGCATACGAGGAGTCTCTCATGGACAATCAGCTAAATGAATTAAGCAAGGGAGACAAGGCTAGTGGCAGCCAAGGCAGGTATGACCTGAGGTCCAAGAGAAGGACAGTAGCACCTGATGTTCCTGAGCAGTTCACTAGAATGGAGAAACCTTCTAATGAAGTAGCAGACAATCACAGAGGTAAGAAGACTCGACCCCTCTCTCCCATAGTCCAGAGTCATGTTCCTGAAATAAGAGAGATCCTGAAGCTTACATCTTCTTTTAATTTCGAGCATGAAATTCAAAAGATTAGAATCCATGTGCCCCTGACCGAATTAATTAAACATGAAGGATTCAAGAAACGCTTCTCTGAGCTTCTACAGTCTGAGGTCTCATGCCTTCCCACAGACTTCATCAATTTGCAAGATGAAAAGCCTGCAGTTATTATAGGTCCTATGGTAGAAGACAGGAATGACTCGTCCCCTCCCTTCTACACTTCCTTGAATATACATGACAAGGTGTTGCATAACTGCTTGATGGATTCAGGGGCTTCTCACAACCTCATGCCCAAAACCGTCATGGAAGAGTTAGGGCTAGAAGTCACCCAAGCCTATCATGACCTCTATTCCTTTGACTCCAGGAAAGTTCAATGTCTAGGAGTTATCAAAGACCTGGTCATGACCTTGTTTCAGTTTCCCATGAAAAGTGTGGTCATGGATATTGTAGTGGCTGATGTTCCCCCCAAGTTCGGTATGTTGTTACCAAGATCTTGGATAAAAAGACTTGGTGGAACTTTGCAGATGGACCTCACATATGCTACTATCCCAGTGTTTGGAGGAGAACATAGGAGGCTATACAGGGAAGCCCAACTGGCCTATATAATCAGTGATGAAGCCAACCCCACCAAACATCCAATTTTTGCCTTGGACACTGATTTAGGTTCCAGTGTGCTACAACTCACTAATGCTCCTGAGCCTCCTCTTAAACTCAGAAAATTGCTCACCATTTCCCATAAATCTCCTCCCTCCATCACCCCTATCTGGAAAATGTTTTTTGATGGAGCCTGTTCCAGGGAAGGCGTTGGTGCTGGGGTGTTTTTTGTGTCACCTACTCAAGAAAACATATCTCTGTCATACAAACTAGAATTTGAAGCTACCAACAATGTGGCAGAGTATGAAGCTCTTGTTCTAGGAGTGAGAGCTGCAAAGGAAATGGGAATTCATGAGGTAGCAGTGTTCGGAGATGCAGAATTGGTAGTCCAACAGATTAGAAACGCTTATCAGGCTAAGCATCCTCGACTCAGGAGTTACAGAAATGAGGTATGGGACCTAATTAACAGTTTCTTCTCAGCATTCAACATTTCCTTCGTCCCAAGAGAGAAGAACACAATGGCAGATTCCATGGCTACATCAGCGAGCAATTTCAAAGTGCCCTTGCCGCCCAAATTCAGATACGATGTAGAAGTAAAATACAGGCCCTCCATACCTGACAACGTCAAACATTGGAAGCTATTCGAGGATGATCTTGAGATCAAGAGATTCTTGGAGACTGTCGAAGAATTTTCTGAGATGCATATTGACCAAGACTCTGTCTCTGAAGAAAAGTTGGATGGGGATAATTTTCTGAATAAGATTGCAGAGCGTAACATTGTGCAGCTGCCCAGCAATCATATTCCAAAGGGAATGGTTCCTTTGGAAAGGATTTTTGACAAAAATGATGTGTCATTAAAAGGGGAAAGCTCGGAGGATGACGTTGATACTATTCGATGCAACATTGGCACTGAAAGTGAACCCAAGTTTGTCAAATTGTCAAGAAGTCTGACGAAGGAGCAGAGGTCTGAATACGCTGGACTTTTGAGGGAATTTGCTGATGTTTTTTCCTGGACCTATGAAGATCTCAAAACATATAACACTTCTATCATTGAGCATAAAATCCCGTTGAAAAGGGAGGCAAAGCCATTTAGGCAGAAGTTAAGACAGATCAATCCTATGTTGTTGCCTTTCATGGAGAGGAAAGTGAAGAAGCTGCTACAGGCCCAGATCATCGTGCCACTAAGATATTCAGAGTGGGTGGCCAACTTGGTCCTAGTAAGGAAGAAGAATGGAGAAATCAGACTCTGTGTAGACTTCAGAAATCTGAACAGGAGCTCACGGAAGGATAACTACCCCTTACAAAAGATGGAACATATATTGCAGAGGGTAACAGGAGCATCCAGGATGTCCATGATCGATGGCTTCTCTGGCTACAACCAAATCTCTGTTCTACCTGAGGACAGGGAAAAGATGGCATTTACCACTCCATGGAGTACATTCATGTATGCCAAAATGCCTTTTGGATTGATGAATGCAGGGGCAACGTTTCAATGTGCCATGGATATAGCTTTCATTGGGGAAAAAGATGAATTTGTGGTCGTCTATCTGGATGACATCACAGTATTTTCAAAATCTGATAAAGAACACTATTGTCATCTCATAAAGGTTTTCCTGAAATGCATGAGTTTTGGCATTTCATTAAACCCCAAGAAATCTCTGTTCGCCATGCAGGAGGGAAAGTTACTAGGCCACATAGTATCAGCGGAAGGAGTCAAGATCGATCTTAGCAGAGTTGAGGCAATACGAGCTCTATCAATCCCGAGATCCAGGAAGGAAGTCCAATCTTTCCTTGGCAAGATTAATTTTTTGAGGAGGTTCGTTCCTAACTTTGCTGAGGAAGTAAAGCTTATAACACACATGTTAAGGAAGGGAAATGAAGTAAGGTGGACTTCTGAATCACGAAAATCCTTTGAGAAAATAAAGAAGACCTTGACTAAAGCCCCTGTGCTTATCAGTCCCGATTACTCAAAGGATTTCCTTGTTTTCTCCTTTGCCTCACCTGACACGGTGGCTGCTATTTTATTATAGACAAACGAGGTTGGGCTAGAGCTACCTATTGCCTATTTCAGCTGAGCATTGAGGGATGCCAAAGTCAGGTATGACGCTATGGAGAAGCAGGCCTATGCCCTGGTAAAGGCTCTCAAGGCCTTTAGAACTTACGTACTGCAGTAAAAAATCATTGCCTATGTCCCCTCAGCTGCTATCAAAGACATTCTTATTCAGCCCGACATAGACAGGAGGAGGAGCAAGTGGATAGCCAAGATTCTGGAATTTGACCTGGAAATAAAACCTACCAAATTGATCAAAGGTCAAGGTTTAGCCAAGCTGTTGGCTGAAGCCAATTGCCAAGCTTTGGGGGTAAGTTTCATCAACGAATGCTCAGGGATTCAGCAGGATTGGCTGTCTAAAATAGACCCTCAAAGAAATCCCCCATTGGCTCGATGTCCCTGGTATAAGGATGTCATATATTTTCTGCAGGAGTTGCGGCCTCCAGACGGCCTGCAAAGAAATAAGACAAGAGCTCTGAAGCTCAAAGCAGTTAGATACTGCCTTATCGATCAATTTTTATATTGGAAAGATCCCCTGGGGTTGCTTTTGAAGTGTGTAGATCCACAAGAGGCTGACAGGATCATGGTTGAATTTCACAACAGCCTATGTGGAGGGCATCATTTCTGGAAAACCACAACCTACAAAATCCTCAGGGCTGGATACTACTGGCCCACCGTGTTCACTGACATCTGCAGAAGGGTCAGAGCCTGCATCAAATGTCAAAAATTTGCAGGAAAGCAACAACTCAAGTCCTTGTCGTTAAATCCTGTGGTTGTTTCAGGACCTTTCCAGCAATGGGGCCTAGACTTCATTGGAGAAATCCACCCCGCTTCCAGTGGGCAACACAGATGGATCCTGACTGCTACAGATTTCTTTACTAAGTGGATTGAAGCTATCCCCACCAGAAATGCTTCCCACAAGGTAATCATTGGATTCCTGGAAGATCTCATCACAAGGTTCGGCTGCCCAAGTAAAATTGTCACTGATAATGCAGCCTCCTTCAGTGCTGAGCCGTTAGCCCAGTTTTGTGAGCGTTTCGGGATCAGGATGATTCATTCCACCCCATACTATTCCCAGGGCAATGGTTTAGCAGAGTCCTCCAACAAAAGCCTGATAAGGATCATCAAAAGACTATTGGAGGACAACAAGAAGGCCTGGCATTCAAGGTTGAAATTTTCTCTATGGGCCGATCGAGTGACCCCAAAGAGATCTATAGGCGTCTCTCCTTTCCAATTAGTCTATGGAGTAGAGGTTGTTTTCCCTTCTCATCTAGCCATCCCTGTAGCAAAATTCCTCCAGGATCATCAAGAAGAGCCTGATGACATGATCAGAAGGATTCATCAGCTAGTGGAAGTTCAACAGGCCAGAGAGCAGGTAATGGATATAATTCAGGACTGTAAGCAGAAGATCAAGCAGGTTTTCGATAAGAAGGCCAAGAAGGAAGAGTTTCAGATAGGAGACCTGATACTGAAATGGGATGCTCCTAAACAAGATAAAGGCAAACACGGAAAATTCGAAGCCCTATGGATCGAGCCTTTCAAAGTATTCGAATTATTCTCGAATAATACCTACAAGTTACGTGATTTGAAAGACCAAGAAGCTTTCAATGGCCCTGTGAATGGGCATTTCC
Source organism: Picea mariana (assembly GCA_032191745.1). NCBI lineage: Eukaryota > Viridiplantae > Streptophyta > Pinopsida > Pinales > Pinaceae > Picea > Picea mariana. The sequence continues at coordinate 24,511 of JASDQU010884053.1, read as the reverse complement.
TAAAAAGATTTTTCTCTTGAGCCGCACATGGCTCTTTCGCAGTTGTAAATATTGTTTTTCTTTCTGTCTTTAAGTTTTAAATAAATGACCCCATATCCCAACAGCAAGGCACTGGAGCTGCAAAATGAGTCCTTTGAGCATCACAGGGACGATTCTATCCCCCATGGAGCCTAATGTTAGTAACATTTCTTGTCCTGGACACAAGAGTATTCAGGTCTGCAAATTGCACGAGAAGTGCCCGAGTGCAGCATGGAAAATCTCGTTTTAGGCTTCCAAGCAAGTAAGCGAGCGAGATTATATTGTCGGCGGTCCAGATTCATCCATAAGAGCAGATCGACGGTTGGCGGGAAATCGCGGTTAGCGGAATTGCATCGAGGTTAGTGCAATGGATAGCTCCCATATTGTGTGCAGGAAAGGATAGCAGTCGTCCATCCAGAGGACGCGTGGCGCAAGATCTAGTCACGTCGGCGTTTTGGCATTCGGGAGTTCGAAGGGTGAAAGTTCCATGTCGTTCTACATCTTGAAACCCCGAACCCCGAAGCGCCCAAAGTAGGGCCCGCAGCATCACGGAGCAGTCACAGTCGTTCATCCAAAAGAAACACGTGGTGTGCGATTAGGCCCATCGTCTTTTTTCCCATCGCAACTCCGATGCACAAAGAGCAGCCCCTTCATATCCCCGAAATGCGAAGTGTCAGGAGCGTCCAGGAGTCGGGCCCGCAATATCGTCGAATGAGTTCAGGACCGTCGGATCTGAGAGGGATGCGTGGCGCCAAATTAAGCCATCTCGGCGTTTCTCTCATCGCGACTGTGATGAACAAGGATCAATCCCTTCCTATTCACGAACGTCGAAAGCGTCTTTTAGAGTAAACACAGGGTCACAGCCCGTGGTCACTTGGAAAATAAAAAGAGCTATGCAAGAGGGGTCCAAGGCGTCGAATTCAATCACAGAGGGGGTCATCGTGATCTCCAGGTGTCGTCGGATCCGATCTTGATCCTGTTTCTTGCTTGGAGTAAATGAAGGTGAGAGGGGGTGGTTGAAACCTATCCTCACTCATTAAGTGTAGGGTATGTAGGATCTGGCAAGCTGTCTGCCCGAGAGGGTCCTGTGTACTGTTTTGTCCAAAGAAGCCATGCCGAAGTCCTCGACTAGCCAGAGAAGTCTGCACACACTAATTCAGCACTTAATGGCTCAACTACTCTCCTTGCAGAATCCATGGGCAGTTAAGGTGGTGCCTGACGAAGAATATCAGTTCGAGTTTGACTGAAGGGACACCACGTCTTGGATGACTGAGCACGCCTCTGTTAGGCGAATTTTCCTGAGTATATAGACTCAGTCCTTGTATTTTTGTAATTATCAATGGTTGAGCAAGGCTCCCGGTTGTAAAACTTTAATGAAGCACTATTATTCTGGTTATGCATGGACTCTTGAGACTTCTTGCCTTATGAATGTCAGTTTCCTTCATGTCTTTGTTTACACTGTGTTAGAACAGCTCGGAATTGGAGGATCCAGTCGAGTCGTAACTGTTATCGAATGATGTAGGTTGGATCATTGTAACAGTTGCATCGTTTTTAACCGGTTCCTGTGATTTTCTTAAGCGCTGAGTGACTTGGAATTGGAGGATCCAGTCAAGTCCCCATTTCAGTTTCTCGTAGCCCTGAACCAAGAGGATCTTGCATTCAGAGTTTTTCTTCTGCAAAACTGTCGAAAGGCCTGCCGCCCGACGTAGTTTGCTCACTCCTCTCACCAAGTCTTCCACCTGCTCATCTTTTAATCAACTCACTAACTGAAGTTAGATCAAGACCTCCTTTGTTCCTTACATACCAGACCCAGTCTCCGAGTTAGAGCGATATCTTTCTGAGTCTCTACCCATTTGATCACCCATTAAAACTATCGTGACGTAAAACTGATGGGCGTTGGGCTCTGCTCCTGCAAGCAATCCAGGAGTGACTTCTGACGCTAACAGCCAGATCCCTTGCCTTGTTAAGACTCTCCAAAGAGTATTCGCAGCCAAAGAGGTACTAAAATCAAAAATATTTCAGATACCCCAGCCCCGATAGGATTTGGGAAGCACTAAAAGGTCCCACCGACACAAATGTAGATGGTTAGACTCATTTGTTCTATGCCAAAGAAAATTAAACATCAACTTTTTCAATTCCTTCAGAACATAAATAGGGACCATCGCCAAAGACAACCAATAAATAGGTTGACTCTCCAAAACAGCCTTTAAAAGTGTGAATCTGCCACCTAGAGATAACCACCTATAACACCAGTTACTAATCTTTTTTTCTACTTTTTTTATCAACCAACTCCATTCCTCTTTACATTGATAACCAGCTTTAATATAGAATCCTAGATACTTGAATCCTTGCTCCAACACTATAAAATTATATGGGAAGAGTGACTTGAATGGAAGCATATCCAAATCCGATAGACCTACTTGATGAAAAGTAGATTTAGTAGCATTAATAGAGAGACTTGAGGATGAACAAAAGATTTTAAGAATCTTATTGATTTCCCACCATTCCTGCACATTTGCATTAGTCATAATGACCACATCATCAACAAAGAGAATATGTAAGATCTTTAATGATCTTGATACTTTTATATTGATCAATCTTCCATCATTTTGGTTGTCTTTCAGCAACAAACTCAAACCTTCCATAACTAGGATGAATAAAAGCGGGGATAGTGGACAACCTTGTTTAATACCCCGCCCACTCTTAAAAAAATCAGTAGCCTCCCCATTAATCAGCACTGCGAAAGTGGATGATATCACACAACTCATGATCCATTGTGTCATATTCTATCCCAATCCTATCTGGAGGAGAATCATTCTAAGCATGTCCCAATTAATACAATCATATGTTTTTTGCAAATCCAATTTTAATAACAGGGATTTGGATTTTTTCTTATTAATACTATGGATACATTCATGCACAGTACCAATTGCATCTTGTATCTGCCTTCCATGAAGAAAGCCCAGCTGTTCCTCCGACAGGGCCTTTGATAGAAAAGGTTTTATCCGATCTACTATTATCTTAGAGATAATTTTATAACTTAGGTTACATAGCGATATTGGTCTGAAGTCTCCAAACTCGTTGGGTTTGTTGACTCTAGGAATTAGTGTGATAAAAGTAGAGTTCAATGCACCTAGAATAAAACCTTTTTGCACAAACTCTTCAACCATATCCAACAGATCATCCCCCACAATTTCGAAATGTTGCTTAAAAAACTCCACAGTCCATCCATCCGGACCCAGACTCTTGTCCACTTTAAATTTTTTTAAAACCTTTTGTAATTCCTCTTTATCAACCAGCTTGTAAAGAGCCTCTGCTTCAGGTTCGTCAATCATTCTGGGAAAAAAATGATGCCACCCTGACCTGTTTTGAAATCGATACTCCATGTTTCTCCTTATAAAAATCCTTAAAATGCTTTAATGTTGTTGTTTTTATCTGCTACTGCCCCCTGAACACAAGGTCTTGGTCACCATGAATTTCCCACAGATACTTTGAATTTCATCTAAAGCTCGCGTATTTGTGGAAAAATTTTGAATTTTGGTCACGACTCTTGATCCAAGTTGCCCGACTGCGCTGACGCCAAATCTCTTCCGATTCCTTTAGTAAGGAATTCCTTTCCTTCTCCAGATCTTCTAGTGACATCTCCACCAAGGAAGAGCTCGAACCCTCCTCCAAATTTTTGATCCTATATGTGATCTCCTGCTCTAGAATGGTCAGTCGGGCCGATTTGAATTTCTGAGTAGTCTTCAGCCATATTTTTGTAACAATTTTTAAGTCTTTTAGTTTCCAAACCAAACGCTTTTGTTTCCCTTCCTCAGTGAGATATTTAGGATCTCTCCACACCTTTTGTAAGAGCAATGAGAAATCAGTCTCCTGTGACTACATCAGATTGAACTTGAAGGGGAAAGCTTTATACACCGGTGGAAGATCTAATTGGAGGAGGATTGGTGCATGGTCGGATATGAAAGGGTATTCCACCCAGGCGTTGTAAATACCAACCGCCTCAATAAGGTCTTCCGATAGTAATGCTCTATCCAGTCTTTTGGCTACAAACTGTGTCCCCGAACGTCCATTTCGCCAGGTAGGCACTCTTTTCCCTGGGACCACGTCGATCAACTTCTTAGTAAGAAAAAGGTTATTGAAAAATAAAGCCATATTACCCAATAATACATTGCCTCCCCAGATTTTATCGGAAGATAACGTTAAGTTTAGATCACCAGCAAGGATAAGACTCTTAATGTTTAACAATCTAGAAGAGGCCAGCTTCTCCCAGAAAGGCTTGCGCTCCGAACATGGACCGTAAACATTCAATAAGTTTAACTATCTCCGGCTTTCTAAATAGTAACCCGAAACGGGATCACATACAACAATATATTTAGAATATTTAGAATGGATAGTTCCACCAATTAAATTAACCTTTGAGAATAAGTTTTAATATACAATATAGAAATGTATAATAAAATTTGTAAATGTTAAAAGAGCAACTATATTAATAAATAAGAATTAATATCTACAATTTGAGTGGGTCTAATGGTTAAGAATATGTGTTTTCTCTTCGTTAGTCACAATTTTAAATTCAAAGGGGTACAATATGTACATCTACCTAGACTTTAGGAGTCAAATCAGTGGGCTAAGAGGTCTCTTATCCCACAAACAAAAGGTCTCATACACCAATTTAATGTATTGCTTAACCGTAACCTTAAAATTAAATTATTATTATTATTATTTTATATAAATAATAAGTTAATAGTAATTAAAAAAGGAGAAGATATTTATTTATTTATTTTAAAGAGAGAAGATATTAATATTTTTTCCAAAACTTATGGGAAGCAAATTTAAAGGGAGAAGGTACGTATTTTTTCCCAAAACTTATTATTATTATTTTATTTTATAATAAATAACAAGTTAATAGTAATTCAAAAAGGGAGAAGGTATTTATTTTTATTTTTATTTTATTTTATAATAAATAATAAGTTAATAGTAATTCAAAAAGGGAGAAGGTATTTATTTATTTTTTTAAAAAGAGAGAAGATATTAAATTTATTTCCCAAAACTTATTGGAAGCAAATTTAATATTGAAAAGCAAAAACGTTTTCATGGAGTTGAGGTCAAATAGAGGTAAGAATATCCTGACTTGTCGTACCCGAGCCGCTACAACATAAGAGAATACCTGCGAGGAAGAAGAAAGTTACCATAAATATTTGGCGACAAAGAACAGAGCATAGGATTTACACGCGAATAGTTCAGCGTTGAGCAGACCCTAAGTTGTCCAACGTTAGAGCAATAGGATTTACACACAAAAATTTGTGCCCTAACAACGGATTTGTGCCCTTATCTGTGAATAACAAAGAGGTATTTTTAATTATTCTTAAGTTTTTTATACCCTGCAAAAGATAAAGTCATATATTACAAATTCGACGTTCCATTAGAACAAAGGATTTTTTTTTTAAATAAATGTCATAAACATTTAAAATTTCAGTCTGGATAATACTTAGAAATTTTCAAAGTTTTTAAAATAAACTTTATCAGTTCGTCTTTTGAAAATGGAATTTCCTCTCCAAAAATTTAGTTGTCGCATTTTTTTGTACTTGGAAGGTAAAAGATCAGATGCAATTAATGAATATAAACCTATGGGTTGTAGGCAAGGGGACTGAACCATAACCCACACAGTCAAATAAACTAGTTAGTTGGCAAAGTAGAGTTGAGAGAGCCAAATCAATTTTTGAAACAAGTTGTTCAGGTCAAAAGCATTTAAGACTAAGTGTTTTTTGGAAACTTCAACTAGTCAGGTTCAAAATCATTGATATAGTAAATATGTCAAGTCACATAAATGCATCAAGGGAATTAGAACAACAGTTAGCAGAAGTAGGTATGAAGGTTGAAGAAGATGATGCAAAATCTATTTTATTAAATAGTTTGCCTTCAAAATACAACAGTGTGGTATTTAGTTTAAGTCTACCTTCACAATCATTAGATGATATGGTATCATTTTTAATAGCTAAAGAAAAATGAGTGAAACTTCAACTATTCAGGTTCAAATGACTGATACAAAAAATATGTCACATCTCATAAATGAGTTATCTCGAGATCAGGGATCTGCTGGAACTGTTGTGCCATGAGGAAGGAGAATCAACTGTTGAGCAACTAGGTAAAAATTCTAGCATTCTCGTCTTCTTGAACATGCGTATTCTAGAAAATTAATTCCAAATACCTTATCTTCTACTGCCATGGTAGTTTTCCTTGAATCATGTGAAGGACAAGCCATGGCTACAAATTATGGGAGCCTTCATCAGCTTCCATCTTAAACCTTACCTTTTCAGATTGAATTCTTTGGTTCTCAATTTGACCCCAAGATTGGCAATCTTGTGAGACTATTTTATTACTCTGAGGATTGTGACTAATTTGGTTACCTTTTTCAGATTGAATTCTTTGGTTCTCAATTTGACCCCAAGATTGGCACTCTTGTGAGACTACTTTATTACTCCCGGGATTATGATTAATTTGGTTCTCTTTCAGCTTATTCAGTAATCCATTGATGATGTTTGTTCTGTCCTTTAGTAGTTGGTTGTAAATATTTCAGTCTACCTTTGGCCATACTCACAATAAGTGTGAACTCTTCTTCAATTTCCAATCTTCTAATTCCCTCTTTGTTGCAAATCATCAGGACTTGAATTAGTCTTTGTTTCATTATTAGAGGCGTATCCTAGGCCTTTATAATTACAGTTTTCCTTTCAGTATGTAGGATGACTCCACTTGCTTCTCGTTCTCCCTAAAAAATTTTTGGCTTCATAAACTTCGATAGAAAGGTAACAGAGCTTGGCAAGTGATTTCTATCAGTTTCCTTGAAACCTTTGATAGGAATTATATTAGATAATAGGAATACCACTGGGTATGTAAATGATATTTCTAAGAAAATGGAGCAAATCATAAAATTGTAGTGTTTGCAAGGGAGCTAACTATGTAAATGATACGTTGTAGCTCATAATTGAAGATAAATGTATAGAGGTCAATCCTAAATAGTTATTGGTTACATGGTATGTCCATATGAAGGCTTTGAAGAATCAAGGCAATATTAGGGTTAACCCAAATAATGTATGTACCCAAAAAATTTGAATGGGTAGAGTAGTCTATTGCATACAAGCTTTTGCCTTAGATCCTTGAATGTTGGTTGCGGACAGAGGTGTACCTTTTTCTAACCCAACTTTCAGCTAATAAAATTTATAGTATATAATATATATAGAATTCAACCTATATATAGATTAGAGCTATATATGTAATCTACTATTTTAAACTTAGAAATATATACATTTTTTCCGAGAAAGAAAAAAACTTTATATTTCATTATAAAAATATACATATCCAAAAGAATAGGACTTCTCAGTTCCAATATTTTCATCCTTCTCCCACAGATACTATCAAAACATACTTTTGTTAAAAAAATAGTTCCCACGTTTCCTCTTTCTTACATTTTCATCTTCCAATCAAAACCTTTTGATACAAAAAGATCGGACTCCGGAGCTATCTAGATGAAAATTAAAGATCAAAGGACATGTCATGGAGCAACTGATTGTTCAGAAATTCTTGGTAGAAGAAAGCCCCAACTTTAAGTTCCAAAGCCTCCTTCGATAGTTGATTTTCCTTTTGGTTCAACTCCATGTATACATGAGCACAAGAGTACCATTCCAACTCACCCAAAAACTCCCAAATTCTCCTCATTAATGGTTGTAACCTTGCAATCTGAATTTGAACTTTACCTTTGACCCAATCCACCACCACTTGTGAGTTGCCAAAAATCTGTACCTTTCTCAAACTTAAAAAAGTGGCAAGGAACAATAATTCCTAGATTGTTGTTAATTCTGCCTTCATAGTTGATCACCTGCCTGGAGTATATCAAATTTCAAAATGGTGCTCTGTTGTTATATACAAAATCGCCCCAACTTCACAGAAAGTGGGATGTCCTTGGTTAGCCCCATCAAAAAAACCCAAGGGGGTTTCTTCCATTAGCTCTGACATCGTGGCAATATGTTGTCTTTTCTTTTCTGGATCTTTCTTAAAATTAATCACCATCTGGGAGATCAAATCTACCACCACCTCCACTGGAATATACTTGCTTTGAAAAATGCTAAGGTTGAATCTCACTCACCAGATAAAGTACAAAACAAAATATGGAAGATAAACACATTCTCGGATTGCCGATTCTTTGCTCCAGGCGTTCGATCATTCCTCTAGGCTCTCATCGAAAGGAACTTGTGGGATTTTCAACTTCAACGCGACTTGCTTCCAGACCTATCTGGCAAAGGAATATTGAAAGGAAAGATAGATGGCTGATTCACATTGTAGGCAGCATAAGGAACAATGGTTCGGATCGTTCCAACCTCTTTTGCACAAAATAACCCATGTTAGGATTTTTTGTTCCATTGCTAAGAAAAACAAAACTTTCATATTTTCTGGCGCTTTCCATTTCCAAAAATCTCTCCACCACCATTTGATAGCTTCTTCAGTTGAATCTCCGCCAAAGCCTAATGGCTCATCTTGACTGTGTAAGACCCAGATTGTTTTGTTGTTTTCCCAACAAATAATGTCTGAGTCATCCTCTTCTAGGCATATAAAACATAATTTTAGAAAGGTTGAAAATTATGACCATTCAACTGCCAAGTCCTTTTCTAGATTCAGGTCTATCGTTGTTTTCCAGATAGTTCTACCCATGACATCCACTCCTTGATTTGTTGCATCCTTTAGGGTGAAATCACTCTGAGCATGGAGTCTTCTAACCAATCCTTATGATAGTTTGAAGTTATTTGATGAACCTTCCTAGGGGTCTTCTCCAATTTGAACACTTCTTCCATTTTCTATGTGCCATTTAGACGAGGCTCCAATCAATGGAAAAACATCTACCATTGCTTTCCATCCAGTTGAATTTACTGACATGACTTCCTTGGACTCCTAAACCATTCTTCAATGGATTTCCCTGCCAAATACTTGGATATGAGAACTCTTCCCCACAACATCTTGTTTGACGTGAGCCTCCATAGGCTTTTGGCTGCCAAAGCTTTATTGACCAAAACAATGTTGAGTTCTGGTGTACCTTGGGAAGTGGTACCCTTGTGGTTTTGGGTCTCTAACCACAAGAGGGAAATATTTGTGCCTATGTACCTTGTACTTTATGTTTAATTCCACATTGACTTTATCCTAAGTCAAAAAGGTGGAATTTGTCACTTAAGGCAAAAGCGACAATTAATTCACTAAGTGGGTGAATTGAGGGACATAAATTGAACTTAGGAAACTTAACCCAAAGTGNGAGAGGAGCATTGAGAGGAGAATGGAAGCATTGTGTGAGGGAAGCTTGGGTGCCACCATTCATGGAGGGATCAAGGAGGCTTAGACCCTCATTATTTTGTGATCAGAGTTCTTGCTTGGTGGAGGGCGCACTCTTGGAGGATGGAACACACTTAGCATGCATTATCATTACTTGAGTTATTGCAAATCTGAGAGATTCAGTGTTGAGGCAACATACGACTGCTTGCTTGTGTGCAAGGGTTTCTTCATTGGTCAAGGGAGGATCAAGGGTGCATCAGTTTAGTGGAAGAAGCAACAAAGGAGAGAGGGCGCACTTGCTTGGGCGCTTTCTTCTTGGAACCTTTTAGCAAAGCTTGAGAGGAGCTTGCTACTTGTACACGTTCCATTGTATTTATTTACTTGTTGCATTCTATGCTTGAGACATCACATATATACACTTTCATTCTAAACTGGTTTTCCCGGGGGGGCTTATCCAGGGTCATGTTGACCAAAAATACTTGTGTTCATTTTTCATGTATGCTTAGTGTTTAGATCAGCAGTAGGAGCTTGTTAAGATCCTAGAGGAGTGTTATATGTTTTGAGCTTTGCATGTGCTAACATTGGGTTACTAAAACTACTTACAAGGGCACCTTAAAAGAGCATATAACCATCAGTTGAGGGCAGAACTCTTGGTAGAAGTAAACATACCTGTTTGTTGTCCTAAAACAACGACAAGGACAGATTTGTATAACTAAACTTGGAGCCCAACAAGAGGTCATAAGACAAGCCTGTTGGGCAGCCCTCATAGTTCCTAAAAAATCTACAAACAAGTTATGAATTCCCCAACCTCCTAAATCTTTTGGTCTTGCAAGCCTTGACCATTTGACCAGAGTGATTTTTCCTCCTTATTCTTTCATGACCATAAGAATATGAAACAATCTTTGTGAATTTGTGTTAAGACTCCTTTGGAATCTTTGCAATGGTGGCCCAATAAACTAGAATACTGTAGAGAACATATTTGATTAAAACTAGTCTTCCACCTCGTGAAAGAAACTGATTCACCCACTTATCAATTCTTGCTTGAAATTTTAAGGCAAGCCAAGACCAATCTGCATAACCATATGAGTTAGGTTTTAAAACAAAGCCCATATACTTGATTTCGACATCCAAGTTTGAGGCCTCGAATGGAAAAAGGAGTTCAAGCTGCTCATTTGCCTCTGCTAGGGCTTCCATCTCATTAACTTTGATGGATGATTTCCTGTTGTTTAACTCCATCCTGGTTGTTGAACAGAAAAGGTCCAAGATTGCTTTTAAGGATTGAATTTCTCTAATAGTACCTGCACCAAAGAGCATTACATCATCTACAAAAAGCAAGTGAGAAATAAACTATGACACTGTGATCTTTAGCCCTAAGTGTAAGCCTTTGTTCCAAGCCTCTTGAACGAGTCGGCTCAGACCTTAAGCCACTATAAGAAAGAAAAAGGGAGACAAAGGGCATCCTTGATAGAGCCCTCCTGAGGAACGAAAAACTTTGAAGGGGCACCATTAATAAGCATAGTGAAAGATGTTGATTCAATACACCCCATAATCCAATTCACTGTGATCAAATTCATGCCCATTTTAATCAAAGCGAGACTTAGGAAGGTCCAATTGACCTTGTCATAGGATTTAGAGAGGAGGGGATGTTTTGAACTTTTATAGAATGCAAAGCTTCTTAAGCTAGTGACACAGCATCATGGATTTGACGTTTGAACAAAAAACTGAACTGTTCCTTTGAGATGGTATCGTTTAGAATAGGTTTGATTCTATTCACGATAATCTTGGAAATTTACGTGTACACTAGGTTATAGCTAGAGATTGGGCATAAATCATCGAAAGTAGATGGATCAGACTTCTTTGGTATAAGGGCCAAGAAGATTTTGTTGAGAGGGCCATAGATCCTTCCAGAATCTTGTGATTCTAGTATCACTTTCAATAAATCCTCTTTAAGGAGATCATAAAAACCCAAATAGAATGCCACAGACATATCGTCCGGACCAAGACTTTTAGATTTTTGGAAAGTAGACAGAGTGTCAAATATTTTTGACTCATAAACCTTCTCTGGCAAAACCTTGTTCATATCCTCCGTGATTTTATTAGGAAAAAGGTCAACCACTTGAAGTATTTCTTCAATGGGATAGCCCGACTTTTCTTTAAACATGGAGCTAAAAACATCAACTCCTGCATCTACCATTTCCTCATGTGAGGACACTAAAACTCTGTTAATATATTTGATATCACTGATTGTATTTTGAGCCTTCCTATGTTGACATATCTATGGAAGAATTTTGTATTATTGTCCCCCTCTTTCAACTACACGACCCTACTTTTGAGTTTCCATCTCTTTTCTTCCAGTAGTAAAAGATCTTGTTTCCTTTTTAAACGTACTTCCAACTTCGTCTCTTCATCATGGCTAATGGAACCCACTGGTTTTTCCGTCAAGAGAAAATTTAGGGCCTTCTCAGTAGGCCCAAAATTTGGATAATTTGCCAATCTTTACTAAATTTTTGGGAATTGCCTCATATAAGAGGAGCTTTCCATTGTTGTTAATGGGACCCAAGCATTCGAAAATAGTGGGCGAAACTCCTCTTCTTGCAACCAAAAATCATTGAATTTTAAAGGGAAGGATTTTGCTTTATCCGGTTTAACAGTTTTCAAGAAGATTGGCATGTAGTCCGAGAAACCACCCTTAGAGACCCCCGATGAAATGCCCCAAGAATTTAGCGCCAAATTTTCAGAGATGAGAAAACGATAAAGTATTTTAGCGATTAGGTCCTTTCCTTTCCGCCCGTTTCGCCAAGTTTGAGAAATCTTTTGTGGAGGCACATCCACAAGTGCATTCTTGGTTATCCAATTTGAAAAAAAAACCTTCTTGATAATCCTTTCTTGCACGATCCCCCCAAATTTCCTGAGAGGAGACTATGAAGTTTAGGTCTCCCCCCAATACAATATTGCCTCCTTATAGGACTTCTGAAGAAGCTAGCCCTTCTCAGAAGGGGATATGATCAACATATCTCCCGTATAAGTTAACCACTTTAAATGAAAACTTAGGAACATGATCCCTCAATTCCACAACCAACCCCAAAGCAGTTGGTGTCGAGAAAGTGAAATTAAGGCTATTCCTCCACGCTTTAAGGAGACCCCCGAAGAGGCCTTTCGAATTCAATGAGAAGAAAGACCAATCCCTCAACCAAGATTTGAAAAACCCCTCTACTTTGTCCCCAACACACATAGTTTCCTGGAGGATAATTACATTTGGCTTTTGCAAAAGCACTAGCCATTTGTGTTTAAATATTGTAACTTCGAAGAATATTCTAATTATATTTGAGTTATTATTTTATAGATCAAATCCCCTTTTGTGGATTGATCAAGTCAGGTCTTATATAAGATCAAATACCCTTTTGTGGATTGGTCAAACTATATTTGTATAGTGGTATTTGTAAAGCCAACCCCTAGTAATTATAAAGTGGTCTAAGCCACTTCTAGGAGAAGTCGGCTCAACCAAGTGAAGAGACACAACCCTAGCGCCATCTCACACTTGTATTTATATGTGAGGTAGGTGTCTCATTTACACACACTCACTCACTCATCTAGTGTGCATATCTTGAAGGCAGCTGCAGTTGCAGGAGGAAGGAGAAGAGAGGTGCATGCTCAATCTAGGTCTGTCTTTGGTGTTTTAGTCTTAGTCTTGGCATTGTATTGACAATCTATTTTTGAGGAAGTTTTTGTTGGGTTTTTTCCCACATGAGGGTTTCCCAAGATAAAATGTTGCATACCTTTTGATTGTGTTTCTTTCAGTGATCCTCTTTATACTGTTGTTTTGAAAATGCATTGAATGCTTGTGTAATTTGGAAATAACCTAATAAAAATAGCAAAAACTTAACATGGTATCAATGCTTGACTGAATAGAGCATCTTTCATTGGGTATCTAGACGTCACTATTATCGTACAAGAAAATTAGGGAATTTTACTGAAGAGGAATTTTTGACCAAAAACCATCTTGGGAAGTGCGCCCTGCCCCAACGCATCTTTTGGCAGCTTGATCGAACTTTTCCAGTGTCTGGATTCTCCGAAAAGTCAAACCCTAATTTTTACTGGTACCGAAAAACCAGAAAACTAGGAAACCAGAACCAGTACTAGTCTAGAATTGCATAGGTCAAGTTTCAAATGGTAAAACTTGGAATTTTCTAAAATAGTCTGCTCCAGCAAACTCGCCTTAGCCCAACACATCTCCTGGTAAGTTCAGTTTCATTTTCTGGTCATTTTCTTAGCTCGAGGTCAAGATGTTTGCAAGCACCAAGCTTGTTGACAAGTTAGAAGGTGTGGAAAATTTTCATGCCCAAAAGTACAAAATTGGATTCATTCTTGAAGAGAATGACCTTGCAAAATTCATAAAAAAAATGTACCAGAGCCCGAAAAAAATGCAGCCAAAGAGAAGTACAAGAAGGAAATGATTAAGGCTAAAAGGATAATTGCAGACTCTATTAAAGACCACTTGATCCCTCAAGTGTCTTCTAAGAATACTCCAAAAGATATGTGTTGTAAGGTCTCTTCCAACAGAGCCTTATAAATCATAAAGTTAAATATAGACATGCTAACCTAACCTTAAACCATTCGTTATCCATCATAATAATCCACTACATATTCAACATAATCATTATTCATCATAATAATCCACTACATTTCAGCATATTAAAATTTATGAGCAGATTATAATCAATTACATAACACAACAGAATAATGAAAATACATACCTCTAACTGATGCTACTGCTGTCCCCAACTGTGTTTGATGCACTGCCCAAAACCGTCTAACCTCCTAGCTAGCTAGGGACAGCCTATCCGGCTCCCTAGCTCCAGGATTCTGTAAGGATTCCTGCCCCCTGAGCCCAAAACTCCCAACAATAGATGCTCCCCTGTAACAGTCCACCAAACTCAAAACCAGAAATACAGTCTTCCAATCTCCCCAAAAGAAAATGCTCCAATAC
>JASDQU010884053.1:0-10091 GCA_032191745.1 Picea mariana | reverse complement strand
TGTGTGTGGCAGTGGGAAAGAAGATCTGTAGAGCGAACGTGCCTGTGGACAAGCACAGGTGAACATGTGAAGATCTGGTTCTTTTGTGTAATGGAGTGAATCAGAGTTATGACATCCCTATGGATGTACCCCTAGTGGATGAGCACTAGTGGGTGTATCAAATCCTTTTCTATATACTGTTCAAGAGTCAGAGCTTCCTGTAACCCTAATTTTTATGTAAAGGGTGCAGGTTGGCCCTACCTTAATGTGTCTAATAATAAATGCAAAAGATAATTAATATTGTTAATATTAATTATAATAATAATAATAAATATAAAGTGACTAAGAGAGGTCGGCCCTGTTGAGCCAATAGACATCTTTGTTGATTGGACAAGTCTAATATAAGTAAGGGATGATTCCCCATTGTGGAATCATATCTTCCTTATGTGTTTGGAAATTACAACAAATACATCTACTTGGGAAAAGGTGTGCACCTCTCTTGGGCGCTAGTCTTCTAGGGCTTAAGCACCCTCTTGTGTGTTAGGTCATTCTTGGTGGTGAAAGGTCTTTCTCTTGAAGAATATAGCGAAGGATTTGGCTGGGTTTTCTTCCCTTATTGAGAAGGGTTTCCCAGGATATTTCTTGTGTTCTTGTGCATGGTGTTTCTTCTTGTGATCTTGGTTGCTGCAACATTCTTGTTTATGGTTAAGACATGATAAAATGAAATGAACTACATGCTTAACCTAGCTTATTGAAAAATCAACATGGTATCATAGCATAATTCTTGAAGATCCCATTGCACAAGCGTTTTCTAGCTCCTTCTCTCACTCATTTGCAGAAACCGTATGACCCTCATAGGGTTTCCAGAAAATCCGTACGACCTCCTTTTCCGAGAGCTTTCACCACTCAAAACTTGGATTCTTGGGATGAAAAAGACATAGAAGCGTACGACCTCCTTCAGCGTACCTCCAACAAGTCTCAGACCTAATTTCCAGGCATTTCAAAATTTTGACCCTAAGGGTCTCTAGGGTTTCGCCAAAATTCTGTAGAAAATTCTGAATTGTATTTTTGAAAAATTCTTGAAGAAGCTCCATAGCTTACCAGGGCCATCATATTTATTAAAGGCTTATTGTTGGTAGTCATAAGCCCAACAAAACCTAAAAGTGCTAGCCTAGCCTAGCCGTTAGGTTTTCTAGCCTAGTTGACAAGGGTTTGTGAAGATGAGCAAATTCATGATGGGAAGAAAGCTCAGTACCAAACTCCAAAGCAATGAAGACATCAACATCTCAGTACTCTCAGGTATGGTTCCAATCAATGACAATACTTGGCTAATTGACAGTGGTGCCTCTAAGCACATGAACGGTATTAGAAATCATCTAACACACTTCGTTGAGAAAGAGACACATCTACATGTTGTCCTTGAAGATGATGCTAGATATAATGTGAGAGGAGTTGGAACTTCTACTTTCCAACTAGATTCATATATGCATCTTAAACTAGAAGAAGTTCTATATGTACCCGGAATGAAGAGAAACCTTGTCTCTATTTCGGCCCTTGAAGACAAAGGTTGCAAAATTACTTTCTCAGAAGGAAGAGTTCTTGCATGGCACAAAGACTCTCATATTAGCTCTTCCAAAGTAATTGGTGTCAGAGAAAATAGCTTGTACAAGTTGACCATCAAACCAGTTCAAGCCTTATTACATGACATTATCAGCTTGAGTGAGTTATGGCATAGAAGACTTGCTCACATTCATTATAGAGCTCTTCCAGTTCTAGGGAAAATGGTAACAAGTCTACCATAGATCTAGATCCAGCATAAAGGTGTTTGCAAAGGTTGTGCCCTTGGCAAAAATGTTAAAGGATCCTTTCCTAGCAGTGACAACAGATCCAAGGAAATCTTGGACTTAATACATTCAGATGTATGTGGGCCAATGACTGTTGCATCCTTAAATGGGTACTTGTACTATGCACTCTTCATAGATGATCACTCCAGGAAAACTTGGATTTACTTTATGAAGAACAAGGATGGAGTCCTTGCCAAGTTTCAAGAATTCAAAGCTCAGGTTGAAAACCTGATCGGAAGAAAAATCAAAGTATTAAGATCAGACAATGGAGGAGAATACACCTCAAAAGAATTTAACAGTTTTTGTATTGAAGTAGGGATCAAGAGGGAGTTCATAGTTCCTTACAACCCTCAACAAAATGGGGTTCTTGAAAGAAAAAAATAGAACTATCATTGAGGCAACTAAAGCAATGATACATGATCAGAGTCTACCTATGACTCTATGGGAAAAAGCATGTATGACAACAATATATGTTGAAAACCATAATCCTCATCAGATCCTGAAGAACACTACTCCGGAAGAAGCTTTCACCAAAGTGAAGCCTTAGATCAGACACTTAAGAATATTTGGATGTCCAGTGTACCTTCATGTATCCAAAGAAAAGAGATCCAAAGTAGAACCTTCAGGAAGAAAGGGTACATTTGTAGGATACAACGAATCCTCAAAAGCATACCGAATCTACATCCCAGGTCAGAGACAAATTGAAGTAAGCAGATATGTTACCTTTGAAGAAGAAGTAGCCTTCCAGAAATCCAGAGAGGCTCAGATGGAAATTGATAGCGAAATAATACGTTCTCCCCCTTCAGTAGTTCAGAGGGAGAAAGATATCATTACAAATGAGCCGACAGCTCCAGTTGATCCAGCAAATTTTGATGCCCCAAGCAGCATACCTAGAAATGTCACAATTGGACATAAGAGACCTACTTGGGCTCGTCAAACTTTAGAAGAAGTAGAAGGACATAAAGCTCCACAAGGAGAAACTAGAGAAAGCAAGAGACCAAAAAGATTCTCAAGCTACCTTTCAGCCATGACCCACATTATTGATTAAGAGCCATCCTGTCATGGAGAAGCTGCATGTGAACAAGTTTGGCAAGATGCCATGACTGAAGAATATCAATCTATATTAAAAAATGATGTATGGGATGTTGTTCCAAGACCAGAGGGAAAGTCTGTAGTGACTTCCAAATGGATTTACAAAATCAAACATGCTGTCGATGGAAGCATTGAAAAGTACAAAGCAAGATTTGTGGCTAGAGGGTTTTCACAAATAGAGGGAGCTGACTATGACGAGACATTTGCACCGGTAGCCAGATATACCTCCATCTGGCAAAGCTCAAACTGAAACATTGTGGCAAAGCTCAAACTGAAACATATCTAAGTAGCACTTCTTTTGTCATCTGCACTCTGTGCCCAATCTTAATTGATAAATCCATGCAGCTGTATATCATAACTCAAACGTCCCACGGGGCAAATATCTGGCTAAGTATTCTCCAAATACATTAACGAGCCAATCAATTATTGATACAAAGACGTCTCTACTTGATCAGAGTCTCTTAACTTCTTTAGATCTGTCATCATGAGATTTTGCCATGGATTTGCAATCCATCATCCCGGACTTCTGAAGAACCATTTCAATATACTTCCTCTGTCATAGGAAGTTTTCACCACGCTTCTGCTATACATGAGAGGCTCTGCACCATGTTTGATTGAATCCATACAAGGTCTTCTTCCATTTGCATACAAGGGTCTCTTTCTGGTATACCTCAAAACCTTGAGGTTGCTATGCATACGCTTCTTTTTCAATTACTTTGTTGAGAAGAACAGTCTTTACATTCATCTAATGTAAACTCCAACCCATGGATATTGCAGGATATACGATGGCTCATGTAGTGCTATATCTGGTTACTAGAACAAGTTGTCATCATAGTCTTCTTCCTCCTATTGGGAGAACCCTCTAGCCCTAAGTCTCACTTTGTATCTATCAATGCTTAATTTCTCACATACATTTTTCTTCATCACAACTTCCTTCCATTGCTTCTACTTGACTGCTTCTAGTGGGTTCAAACTTGGTTCAATTAGTCGTTCTAACTTTTCTTTCTTTCTTGGAATCTTCATGTTCTTCCTCATGTTTCTCTTCAATGTTGGAGTCCATGGAATCTTCTATAGATTGCATGCCCTTCTTTCCTGAAGGCTCCAACCTTCCGCCATAGGAACATAAATGTAGATGGACAAACAAGGATATTCAAGGCTTCTTTTCGAAGAAGACTTCTTCTAGAGTCAAACTAAACACGTGCTACTTATCACGGCTGTTACTTAATTTTAAATAAGGAATTATTAAGATCATACCCTATTAAAGCTTTAATGGGAAAATAAATAGGCTTTTCATTTCCCCATTCTTCTTCCTTCATCAAGACAACTAAAACTACATACCATGCAATGACGATACAAGTCACAAATCTTTTCTAAAATTTGGGCTATCTAATGCAAGTATGTAGGTTATGGGTTTTTCAATAATTTCAAACTCTTAACTCAAATGGACATAGAAAACTTTAAGTTGCAAAAAAGAGACCATAAATGTATTGTGTTTTTCAAGGATATAATGATTAATTTTGTACCAAGAATCACCTTACACATACTTGTTTAAACAAGGGCAACATGCTGCGATGTACTACCTCATAAATTAATCCAAAATCACACAGTTTGCAAAGATGAAATCACAATTTTCCATCAAACTGTAAATTCATTGCCACTGCCCAATTTTCCATTAGCGGTGCCCGAGATTAATGAATGCCTGTTACTGCGGAGTAAGTTGCGTACACGTAACGGGTGAGTAGAGCGAATGGAAAGAGTGGAAGGATCGAGGCAGTTGCCCGACTTCAGTTTGTGGGGAAGACCTGAGAGAATGGATAAGGACGAGGAGTTAAAAAACTGTCCTTCCTCATTAATTGAAGGTCTCGAAATATGCAAAGGCTGCAATAACACTATCAATTTTTTGACCAATGAGGAGTTAAAAAATACTATTTTTGTTATATTAAAAAATATTTTTTTTTACTTGTTATGTTGAACATTAAAACTGAGATAACATTTTCAAGTCAACACAAAACTAATATGAAAGTCAATAAGGAAATGTTATGGTCATACCCTATTAAAGCTTTATGTGGAAAAGAAATAGGCTTTTCATTTTCCCATTCTTTTTCATTCATCAAGACAACTAAAACTACATACCATGCGATGAAGATATAAATCACAAATCTTTTCTAAAATTTGGGCTATCTAATGAAGGTGTAGTGGTTATAGTTTTCTCAATATTTTCAAACTCTTAACTCAAATTCACTTAAAAAACTTTAAGTTGTGAAAAATGTACTGTGTTTTTCAAGGATACAATGGTTAAATTTTGTAACAACAATCAACTTACACATACTTGTTTAAATAAGGAATTATTAAGATCATACCCTATTAAAGCTTTATTTGGAAAAGAAATAGGTTTTTCATTTTCCCATTCTTCTTCCTTGATTAAGATAACTAAAACTACATACCATGCGATGAAGATATAAATCACAATTCGTTTCTAATAGTTAGGTTATCTACGTGTAGAGGTTATAATTTTCTCAATATTTTCAAACTCTTAACTCAAATTCACTTTAAAAACTTTAAGTTGCAAAAAAAGACTATAAATGTATTGTGTGTTTTCAAGGATACAATGGTTAAATTTTGTAACAACAATCACCTTACACATACAATAATGAATTATTAAAATCATACCATATTAAAGTTTTATTTGGAAAAGAAATAGGCTTTACATTTCCCATTCTTCTTCCTTCATCAAGATAACTAAAACTACATACCATGCAAAAAGATATAAATCACTAATCTTTTTTAAACATTGGGTTATGTAATGTATGTGTAGAGGTTATGATTTTCTCAATATTTACTGTTTTCTATTTTTAATTTCAATTTAACGGCTTCCACCACCAATTTATTAATAGTTTTTGAATTTTTTGCAAATTTAAAACCAATTTATGTATAATTTCTTTCCTAAAATTAAGTAGCCTTTTCTTTTTAGAAGGGTAATTTTTATTTAACCACTTCCACCACCAATTTATTAATAGGTTTTCCTATTTTTGCAAATTTAAAACCAATTGATGTATAGTTTCTTTCCTAAAATTAAGTAGCCTTTCCCTTTTAGATGGGTAATTTGAATATGGTAACCAATTGATGTATAGTGTCTTTCCTAAAATTAAGTAGCCTTTTCCTTTTAGATGGGTAATTTGAGTTTCTTTTCTAAAATTAAGTAGCTTTTCCCTTTTAGATGGGTAATTTGAATATGGTAACCAATTGATGTATAGTTTTTTTCTTAAAATTAAGTAGCCTTTTCCTTTTAGATGGGTAATTTGAATATGGTTTGAATTCATGTGGATTACATACAACAATATATTTAGAATGGATAGTTCCACCAATTAAATTAACATTTGAGAATAAGTTTTAATGTACAATATAGAAATGTATAATAAAATTTGTAAATGTTAAAAGATCAATCATATTAATAAATATTAATAAATAATAATTAATATCTACAATTTGAGTGGGTCTAATGGTTAAGAATATGTGTTTTCTCTTTTGTAGTCACAATTTTAAATTCAAAGGGGTACAATATGTACATCTACCTAGACTTTACAAGTTAAATCACTGGGCTAAGGAGTCTCTTATCCCACAAACAAAAGGTCTCATACACCAATTTAATGTATTGCTTAGCTGTAATCTTAAAATTAAATTATTATTATTGTTATTATTATTATTTTAGATAAATAACAAGTTAATAGTAATTAAAAAGGGAGAAGGTATTATTTTTTTTTTTCAAAGAGAGAAGATATTAATTTTTTTTCCAAAACTTATTGAACAAATTTAAAGGAAAAAGGTGTGTATTTTTTCCCAAAACTTATTATTATTATTTTATTTTATAATAAATAATAAGTTAATAGTAATTCAAAAAGAAAGAAGGTATTTATTTTTATTTTATTTTATAATAAATAATAAGTTAATAGTAATTCAAAAATGGAGAAGGTATTTATTTATTTTTTTAAAAAGAGAGAAGATATTAAATTTTTTCTCAAAACTTATTGGAAGCAAATTTAATATTGAAAAGCAAAAAAGTTTTCATGGTGTTGAGGTCAAATAGAGGTAAGAATATCATGACTTTTCCACGGAAAAAAATTGCTCAAATTATATTAGACATATCATTTTTTCATCTTTCAGTACATTTACAAGATTCTCTAAATCCTCAATTACTTCCAAAAAGATAAAACTGGCATTTAGCACAGTCCAAAAACTTACAAAAAGTAATAGTTCATAATGAGGTCCAATACAACTGCCACAATTTCTGATATAAACTGGAAAATATAAACAAAAAGCCCTAAAAAACAAATTCATCTTTCTATATCTGCTTCTATAAAGAAGATTCTTCAATGAATCTTTCTCTGTCTTCTCAGGCCTTCTTCTCCATTTGTCCATTTATAATAAGTAACCAGTCCTTTAGGTTCAATCATAGTCTGCTTAGAAAGAAAGTCTGCATCAGTATTAAAATCTCTAAAGATATGCTGAAAATCAATAGATTGGAATTTCTGAATAAGTATTTTCGTTCTTTTCTTCCATCCTTCTATGGAGGTCACCATCAGTTTGCCCTTATCATTGAGCCAATCTATAACAACTTTGGAGTCGCCCATAACATGGATACATGGAATTTCCAAATGGTTCGCTAACATTAAGGTAACCCATGCTCCGAAGAGCTCCGCCCTCATATTTGTACCTTCACCACAGAAGAAAGTCCATTTAAAAACAGTTGAATCCCAGGTTTTTATGATTCCTCCTGCCCCACTCCTATCACCATCTTTTGTAGCTGCTCCATCGAACCAGGCAAGAGCTGAATTCTGACTTTGATGAATCCAAACAGATTTTGGAGTTTGTGACTTTACCTGACTGCTAGAATAAGTAATACGTGCCAGGGTATTATAGATAATCGAGTGCACTGAGGGAGTAGTTTCCTCAAAAATTGCCCTATTGCGTTCGAGCCAAGTAAACCAAATAACATATGCTACAATTACTGTAGGTACCCTCTTGTTCATGTACCAGTTTTTCAAACATTCCAGGAGAGAATTTCCTGTCCATTCTCCATCAAGGATTAAGATCTGTTTTAAAAATTTCCAAACTGTTAAAGTGAAGGGGCAAAGTTTGAAAATATGGAAAGGAGTTTCCAAATCCTTTTTACAAAGTGGACATAGATCCGGGCCCTCCCATCCTTTCCTCTGCAACATATTCCAGGTTAGTACTTTTTCTTCAATTACTAACCAAATAAACAACTTTATTTTTAACTGAATTTTCCACTTCCAAATCGATAATCTCCATTTCTCCACTTTGGTTAAGCATTTTGATGATATAATACTTAAATAAAAATTCATTGCCGATGGGTTTCCTGGGCTGTCCCCGTCCACATAACTTGGTCTAATCCTTCTTGTAGTATCACCCCGGCGTCATTGAGGTTTTTTCTAAATGAATCCCATTCTATTGCCAGGTCATCTTCTAGTCCCAGTTCATTACTCTTCACCCAATAATCTGGAAGATTTGTTGTATTTAATGGGTTTTGTGCTTGAGCCAAAGTCACTAAATTTCTTTCTTTTAAAGATGCCTGTAATGAAGTGGATAAATATGAACTGTCCCCAATCCCCAAAATACTTCATACTGCCACTAGATCTCCTACTCTCGGATTCCAGCTTATACCATGTACTATCAGGTAAGTCACCTTCGATAATCCACTCCATATTTTTGAAACTCCATTTTGTATGAAGGAGCTAGAATATCATGACTTGTCCCACCCGAGCCGCTACAACATAAGAGAATACCTGTGAGGAAGAAGAAAGTTACCATAAATATTTGCCGACAAAGAACAGAGCATGGGATTTACACGCGAATCGTTCAGCTTTGAACAGACCCTAAGCTGTCCAACGTTAGAGCAATAGGATTTACACACAAAAAATTGTGCCCTTATCTGCAAGTAACAAAGAGGTATTTTTAATTATTCTTAAGTTTTTTATACCCTGCAGAAGATAAAACCCTATATTACAAATTCGACGTTCCATTAGAACACAGGCTTCTTTTTTTTTTAAATAAATGTCATAAGCATTTAAAATTTCAGTCTAGATAATACTTAGAAGTTTTCAAAGTTTTTAAAATAAACTTTATCAATTCGTCTTCTGAAAATGGAATTTCCTCTCGAAAAATTTAGTTGTCACATTTTTTTGTACTTGGAAGGTAAAAGTTCAGATGCAATTAATGAATATAAACCTATTGGTTGTAGGCAAGGGGATTGAACCAGAACCCACGCAGTCAAATAAACTAGTTGGCTGGCAGAGTAGAGTTAACAGAGCCAAATCAATTTTTGAAACAAGTTGTTTGAGTCAAAAGCATTTAAGACTAAGTGTTTTTTGTAAACTTCAACTAGTCAAGTTCAAAATTGACGATATAGTAAATATGTCAAGTCACATAAATGCATCAAGGGCATTAGAACAACAGTTAGCAGAAATAGGTATGAAGGTTGAAAAAGATGATGCAAAATCTATTTTATTAAATAGTTTACCTTCAAAATACAACAATGTAGTATTTACTTTAAGTCTATCTTCACAATCATTAGATGATATGGTATAATTTTTAATACCTAAAGAAAAACGAGTTTCATTAGATGAATTGGTATAATTTTTAATACCTAAAGAAAAACGAGTGAAACTTCAACTATTGAGGTTCAAATGACTGATATAGAAAATATGTCACGTCTCATAAATGAGTTATCTTGAGATCAGGGATCTGCTGGAATCAATGTGCCATGAGGAAGGAGAATCAACTGCTGAGCAACTAGGTAAAAATTCTAGCATTCTCGTCTTCTTGCACATGCGTATTCTGGAAAATTAATTCCAAATACCTTATTATAGTGACGGAGGCACGGAGTTAGTATATAGCAATGAGTTAGCATTGACTTTCATATTAGTTTTATGTTGACTTAAAAAATGTGCATAAATTTTAATGTTGAACATAACAAATAAAAAAAATTATTTTTCAATATAATAAAATTAATATTTTTATGAGTCAATAAATTGATAGTGTTATTGCAACCTTCACTTCATTCGAGGTTTGAAATTAATTTTGACATGACTATATATGAGTGTCACTTTCTTATAAGGTACAACTCTATTGATAAAATAATTTTATAACAAATATAAAATA
>JASDQU010884052.1:5962-19706 GCA_032191745.1 Picea mariana | reverse complement strand
AAAATATTAAAATAAAACTAAATATAAATGACTTGCATTAAACAACAATAAATAAAATAAAAAGTCTTTATTCTCATGCTAGATAATAAATGTTATTTGATAA
The DNA here is from genome assembly GCA_032191745.1 of Picea mariana. NCBI lineage: Eukaryota > Viridiplantae > Streptophyta > Pinopsida > Pinales > Pinaceae > Picea > Picea mariana. Next base: position 19,603 of record JASDQU010884052.1, on the reverse strand, counting down.
TTTTCCCCAAAATGTACATAACACTCCACCATGCTCATTTAATTCATCACATCCACCATCTATCAAAGTCAAGAAAGTATTTAATACTTCTAGATATTTGTATGCAATATAATTTACATATTCAATAAACATTCAATTAAATAGTTAATAACTTACTTTAATAATTAATACATTAATTACTTATACTAGTGTACATGGGTAGGGTATGTGTGCGTAGTTAGCAGACACATATCTCATGCATGTACTAATGATAAAAAATCATTGCTTTTAGTGCATAGTTCCTATATGATCACCAAGACATGTAGGACAACATATCAAGTAATGCATCGTTTAAGAATCTTAACGAACTAAATTATACTAATTCATCAATAACTCATTGTCACACTTAAAATATCTTTAGGAAATCAAAGAGGGTTTTAAACATGGCAGGAACCAAGTGAGTAAACAATAGTGGCATCTTTAATCCCCAATCAGTATTCTTAACTAACATCGAAGCATCGTTCCTTCCTAACCTACTTCCATCTTCCATCCTGTCCTTTCCTCTGTTGGACTAAGATGGAGCGTCAACTATATTTCCCTAACTCCAGATAGAACCAGTAAGCGGAAGTGTCATACATATCGACCAAGCTTCCTCAACAGGCAACTAGCAGTCGTCATCACACATCTAGGGGAGTGTGACTTCACATAGCCCTCCCACAACTCTAGGTTTTTGAGGATAAACGGTGGGAAATACCTCCACCCCTCCTGCTGCAGTCGTCACCTCGTGACCTGTACGCTCCCACCAAGACCTTCTTTGTCTCAGGCCCGAAGAGTTGCAACACTCTTCAATCCCGTATCGGGACTTTTTGTCACCCACAGGACACTCTACTGATCTCCCAGCAGTTACCTCGGGAAATCGGGTCTCGCGATATTGCGAAACCTGTATGCATGATCCCGTGCAAATCAAAACCCTAAACCCCGAAGGTCAAAGGGTCAACGCTTCCGTTCCTGTCGGGGATTTCCCTATCGGGAAATCAGCAAATCCGGTGTCGTGAGTCTCTTGCACTACAAAGCCCCAAACTCCGAAACCTGATGTGCACGTGCGCTATTCCTCGACACGTCACCTCCTTCCTTTACTCGATCCAGAATCACAGGATCATGATTTCAACTGTCGCGAATTCTTTGCATTGGGAAACCCCGAATGCCGAAACCCCGATTTCTCCGGATTTGTGCCACCTGTCCTTGTCACAATCGACGGCTCCGATAAAATTGTTAATTCGTGACTCGTGAATTCACAGGGTATAAAACTTTCCCCTCACCAAACTCCGAACGCCGAACCCTGATGGGAGTTAGTCCTTACCTCCTGCGCCAAAGGACTAAATCTCGTGCAACTTATCCACGATCCCACGGTCGGCGGGATTTCGCAAAACTCTCTTGGGAATCTTGGTCGTCACTTCCCCCTTCAAAGTTCTTCCTGTGTGAATCTCTCCTAGGTCTATTCCCACGGTATTTGCAAGGAACTATCCCTCTTGAGCTCTGTCGACTCTAACTCCTTCAGAGACTTTGCGCCCACTGCTTGTACTTGACCTCAACAACTTTCAAATGTTGAACTCACTCGGACTCTGGGCACTTGCAACCATAGTAATCCCTGTATTCCTCAGGCTCAGACAAACTGGTGAGACTTCTATTTCAGCCTTGCTTGCACTTCACCTGCACGGCTCTGATAACCCAATTCAGCTTCTGGGCAGATGAGAATACGAGTTTACCGTCTAGCCTCCTCAACGCACTCTATGCGTAGGAATTCAACTGCACTCTATGTAGGAATCTCTTGGCTCAAATGGAGAAACAATTGAAACTCATTCTCCTCTTCCTCTCACAGATTTCAAATCAACTATGAAATCACATACGCAGCATATCAAAGCAAACGCATGACAGAAAACAAACACACATGAGCATAATATCATCACAGAGAGACAACCCACAAACCATGAAGTTGAATCAAAGAATTTCTTCTATTAATCCAATCTGTACATGGGTGTTCTGCACAAGCTCTCTGCTCTGCTCTCCTGTTCTCTATGATTTTGAATGAATACAATAATGCAAAGGAGGGTGTCTATATTCCGTTTCCCTCTCGAAAACTACAACTATCAAATCTACAGTTAATTCCTATCTAACAACATTAAAACTATTAAATGCCTCCCTATCTACAATACAATACAAGTGCGCTTCTTTATGAATGGCTTCATGAAAGAGCAGCGCAATAATTCCCAAAGCAATTCAAAAATATATGTGCTGGCGCTGTCCAGCTGTCTTTCCTGCTCCACGCGCTGGCTCGCTTGATGAGTGAGCGATGCTCCTGCATCATAGTCCTCGGCTTGAAAATATTCATGGGCTCCTGTCCATGAGCTCCTGCACAGTTTGCCCATGTTTCTGTATCACTGCCTATGTTTCCCAGCTAGCATCCTCCACTGGGTGATTCTTCCACTTCACCAGGTATTCAAAATACTGCCTCCTCCTGGTCTTCTTTCCTGCTCGCTTGTCCAGTATATACTCCATCTGTGGCTTCTCGGCTACTGGTAGTTTCTTCTGCCATTGAATCACTGGTTCCTCAGTTCCAGTGCCTGTTTCTACAGCCCTATATGGGTATAAATCCGAAACATTAAAAATCGGAGATATCCCGATGCCCCCTGGCAACTCAATTTCATATGCATTTTCCCCGAATTTCTTCAGGACTCTGCATGGCCCGATCTTCTTCATCTTGAGCTTGTTATATGTCCCCCTTGGGAACCTTTCCTTCCTTAAGTGCGCCAGAACCATGTCCCCAACTTCAAACTGAAGTTGTCTCTTCCTCTGATCGGATTTGTTCTTGTACTCCTAATTGGACTTCTGCAGTCGCTGCTTTACCTCCGTGTGAAGTTCTTGCATCGCCTCAGCGAACTCTTCAGCTCTCGCGCTGCTAGTTTCAGCCTGTTCTGACTCCCTGAGCTCAGAAACTCCCCTCGGCTGTGTCCCATATAAAATCTGGAATGGGCTTCTTCCTGTACTCCTGTTCACAGAGTCATTGTAAGAAAATTCTTCCTGTGGTAGGATCTGGTCCCAATTGTTGTGATGCTCCGTCACCAGGCTCCTCAATAGATCCCCCAGGCTTCTGTTGACCACCTCGGTCTGTCCATCCATCTGTGAATGATATGCCGAACTAAAAGCCAAATTAGTTCCTAGCTTCTTCCATAGCATCCTCCAAAAATGACCTATGAACTTTGTATCCCTGTCCGAGACAATGCTTCTCGGAAATCCATGCAATCGGACGATTTCTTTAAAGAACAAATTCACGATGTGGGTCGCATCGCTAGTTTTCTGACACGGTATGAAATGTGCCATTTTAGAAAACCTGTCTACCACCACAAAGATGGAATCCACCCCTCTTTGCGTTCTTGGTAAACCCAACACAAAGTCCATCCTAATGGCCTCCCATGGCCTCTCAGGTATGGGCAATGGTTGACAGAACCCTGTGTTCTGCTTTCGGCCTTTTTTATGTTGACAAATCCTGCATCTATCAACAAATCGTTTAACATCTGCATGCATGCTAGGCCAATAATACGATTCACTCAACTTGGCGAATGTTTTGTCATGTCCAAAATGACCTGCTAAGCCTTCGTTGTTCTTTTCCTTTACAAAATTCTCCCTCATGGAGCAATTCGGTATGCACAATTGATTGCCTTTGAACAACAATCCATCCTAGATCATAAAATCCATCCATGGGCTCCTGTCTCTGAGAACTGGATTCTCAGCTACTTCATAAGCCTCCCTGAAGTCTGCATCACCTGCATACATATCCTTCAGATTTTCAAAACCCAAGGTCTTGACTCTGAACTCCTGCAATAGCAAACATTTCCTGCTCAAAGCATCAGCCACTTTGTTAGCAGTTCCCGAAATGTGCCTTATCACAAAGGTGAAATTATGCATGTACTCTACCCATTTTGCATGCTTCTAGTTCAACTTCTCCTGTTGACTTACAAACTGCAATGCATGATTATCGTTGTACAATACAAATTCCTCCGGTATCAAGTAGTGCCTCCACTTCTTCAATGCCTGTATGATGGCATAGAATTCTTTGTCATAGGTGGAGTATTTCAGCTTTGCGTCGTCCAGCTTCTCGCTGTAGTATGCCATAGGTCTGTCATCCATTCTTGGCAGTGGAAATCTGTACCTGATGGTAATCTTATTAATCGCCCTGGAGTCTGTACACATCCTCCAGCCTCCATCCTTCTTCGGACTTAGTACTTTCGGAACAACACATGGACTAAGACTCTCTCTGACCAGTCCTTTATCCAGCAGATCCTGTACCTGCCTTTTGACCTCCTCGTTCTCCTGAGGTGTCAACCTATACGCTGCCTTGTTCGGAAAGCTGGCTCTAGGTATGAGGTCAATGTGGTGGCTCACACTCCTCGTCGGTGGCAACGAACGAGTTAGTTCGTCCACAATGATATCAGCGAACTCTCCCAACAGTTCCTAAATCTCCTTTGGCAGGTCATCCACTCTTGTGCTAGTCAAGACAATCCTCAGTTTCCTGACCACAAATAATTGTGGATCTTCATTTTTCTCCATCTCCGTGAGAAGTTCCTTCCCACTCATGAGAAGTATTGTGCTGGTTACTTCCGCTTTCACTTCTTTATTTTTGATCGGAAGAAATTTATGGATTCTCCCATCCTTCTCCAAGGTATATGTGTTCATTCTCCCATCATGAACAACATTTCTGTCATACTGCCATGGTCTTCCCAGCAATATATGACATACGTCCATGGGAATAACATCACACAGAATTTCATCATGATAATTCCCTATCTTAAATTTAACTAAGCATTGTTTAGTGACACTTACCCATTGTCCTTTTTGTAACCACGAGACTTTATATGGACTCGGGTGCTTAGTTGTTTCCAGCTCCAGCTTTTCCACCATCTCGGTTGAAATGAGATTATCGGTGCTCCCACTGTCAACTATGACCTTGCATTTTCTGTCCTTGGCTGTGCAAGTCGTCCTGAACAGTCTGCTCCTCTGTACTGAGCTTTCCACCTCCTTCTCAGGTGTTAGAAGGATTTTATGCATCCTAAGTGACCTTCCGCTATCTTCATCTTCGCTCTCAGCATCACGCTTCTGCGCTTCAATGACGTGAGCCTCTCCTCTGTCCATTTTCCTGTCTGGAAAATCAACGGCCTTATGTCCATCTTTTCCACATGTAAAACATGTGATGATTCCTCCTCGGCCTCTTCCTCTACCTCAGGTACGAGGAAAAGTGTTCACGTCAGCATATCCGTCACCCTGCTCTGTATGCTGCCTCTTCGGCTCAGCATATTGTTGCCTCTGTTGTGAGGTTCCACCTTTCTCAACCTTTCCCTGAGGCTTCTTCCAATCCTCCTGGGGATTCTGAGTTCTTTCTTGGGCAATTGCCTTGCCTCTGGGCTGGCTTCTACCTCTCCCTCACTGACCTTGCTTATGGCTCAGCTTCTCCTTGGATTTTAGAGCCATCTGGTACGCATCCTCAACTGTTTGGATGGTAACCATGCTCAATTCATCCTGAATGTCATACCTCAATCCATTCATATATCTCACCACCTTTTCGTCATCACTCTCCCGATGACCAGCTCTGATGTTGAGTCGATAAAACTCCTCGGTGTACTCCTTCACCATCATCAGCTTCTATCTCAGGTTCTGCATTCGCCTGAACAGAGTGATCTGGTAATCTCTAGGAATGAACTTCNTTCATCTTAGCGATCATCCTATCCCAGCTTTTGATCTTCTATTTTCCTTTGCAGCGCCTATCAGCCTGCAACTCATCCCACCATAAGGCTGCATGTCCCTTCAACTTGGTAACAGCATGTCTTACCTTTTTGTCCTCTTCGACATCCTCGTAATCAAAGTAGGTGTCGAGTGCTCGGATCCAGTCCAGCAACTCTTCTGCATTTAGACTCCCCTCATAGAATGGGAATGTCCATCTTTGTCTTTGAGCTCATCCTAGAAATGGCTCTGATCAACCGCTCGATTGATGAGTCTTCTGTTGTGACTTCTTCTGCATCATGTCCAGCTTCCTCTTCTACTTCGGAATCACTGAACTCTCTAGTGTTGACTCCACGTCTCTGCGTTGTCTCCATCTCCTCGAGCCTCGCTCAGAGATCTCTCATCTGGCGTTCCATCTCAGCATTTCTTGACGGCCTTCCTCTTCTACGCACCTCCCTGTCTTCGGGGTCAGGCGACTGCCTTTCTCTTCTCGACGGCATGGTATATCCTCCTATTCCTCTTTTGCTTCAGAAAGCAAAAGAAATTCCCACTCTGATACCACTCTGCTGCAGTCGTCACCCCGTGACCTGTCCGCTCCCACCAGGACCTTCTTCGTCTCAGGCCTGAAGAGCTGCAACACTCTTCAATCCCGTATCGGGACTTTTTGTCACCCACAGGACACTCTACTGATCTCCCAGCAGTTACCTCGGGAAATCGGGTCTCGCGGTATCGCGAAACCTGTATGCACGATTCCGTGCAAATCAAAACCCCGAACCCCGAAGGTCAAAGGGTCAACGCTTCCATTCCTGTCGGGGATTTCCCTATCAGGAAATTGGCGAATCTGGTGTCGTGAGTAGCTTGCACTACAAATCCCCGAACTCCGAAACCCGATGTGCACGTGCGTTATTCCTCGCCACGTCACCTCCTTCCTTTACTCGATCGGGAATCACAGGATCGCGATTTCAACTGTCGTGAATTCTTTGCATTGGGAAACCCCGATGCCGAAACCCCTANCGGATTCATGCCACCTGTCCTTGTCACAATCGATGGCTCTGATAAAATCGTTAATTCGCAACTCGTGAATTCACAGGGTATAAAACTTTCCCCTCACCAAACTCCGAACGCCGAACCCCGATGGGCGTTAGTCCTTACCTCCTGCGCCAAAGGACTAAATATCACGCAACTTATCCATGATCCCACGGTCGGTGGGATTTCGCAAAACTCTCCTGGGAATCTTGGCCGTCACTTCCCCCTTCAAAGTTCTTCCTATGCGAATCTCTCCTAGGTCTGTTCCCACGGTATTTGCAAGGAACTATCCCTCCTGAGCTCTGTCGACTCTAACTCCTTCAGAGACTTTGCACCCACTGCTTGTACTTGACCTCAACAACTTTCAAATGTTGAACTCGCTCAAACTCTAGGCACTTGCAACCACAGTAATCTTTGTCTTCCTCGGGCTCAGACAAACTGCTGAGAATTCTATTTCAGCCTTTCCTGCACTTCACCTGCACGGCTCTGATAACCCAATTCAGCTTCTGGGTAGATGAGAATACGAGTTTACCGTCTAGCCTCCTCAACGCACTCTATGCGGAGGAATTCAACTGTACTCCATGCAGGAATCTCTTGGCTCAGACGGAGAAACAATTGAAACTCATTCTCCTCTTCCTCTCACAGATTTCAAATCAACTATGAAATCACATATACAGCATATCAAAGCAAACGCATGATAGAAAACAAACACACATGAGCATAATATCAGCACAGAGAGACAACCCACAAACCATGAAGTCGAATCAAAGACTTTCTTCTATTAATCCAATCTGTTCATGGGTGTTCTGCACAAGCTCTCTGCTCTGCTCTCCTGTTCTCTATGATTTTGAATGAATACAATAATGCAAAGGAGGGTGTCTATATTCTGTTTCCCTCTCAAAAACTACAACTATCAAATCTACAGTTAATTCCTATCTAACAGCATTAAAACTATTAAATGCCTCCCTATCTACAATACAATACAAGTGCGCTTCTTTATGAATGGCTTCATGAAAAAGCGGTGCAACAATTCCCAAAGCAATTCAAAAATATATGTGCTGGCGCTATCTAGCTGTCTTTCCTGCTCCACGCGCTGGCTCGCTTGATGAGTGAGTGATGCTCTTGCATCACCTCCTCATAGAACTAGGGTCAACACCCTACATTAAACCATACTGTGCAACTACTGTTCTTAGATTCACGTCATCAAACATCCACTCTGGGTAAGTTGTGCATCCTGTCAAAACCACACTTACCATAGATCATAGTAATATTTCGAATCATAAATTAAATAGTAAGTACAACTTATAGCATACAATATCTTCTTGATGTCTACGACATCCCAGTTACCTCAATAGTATAGTCATTTGGCTATCACATAGCTCATCATCCTGTAGGTTAGTTCACCAATAAGACATATTGATGCAGATACATCACAAATTTATATAAGAATCCATATTTGCATTGACGCTCAATTCAGAAATGTATTCCTATTCACATCATGCATTGCATCTATTATACATTCATAACATAACTTGAATTGGTATACATGTACCGAACTTACCCATTTTAATTTTCATGTTTAAATAATCAAATAAGTATCTTTGTCATGAGCATATATCATGTAACATACAATAGGTCTAGAGGTACACATCTCAATGTCTAACAAATTCTAACTGACTCCAAACAAATGCTAAACTTTGAATTATTAATATTAGTAAACAACAATGTTCTAACTACCTAGGGTCAAAATATGGGGCGTTACATATTTAGAGAAATATCAGGGTTTCCACCCAAGAGATACATTGATTTCTTTATCAATCTAGTGCCCAGAGCATCCCCGGTATCTAAGACTCCTTATAGGATGAGTACACTAGAGCTGAAGGAATTGCAAATGCAGCTTGAAGAGATTTTGAAGAAGGGGTATATATTCCCAAGTGTATCACCTTTGGGTGCACTGGTATTATTTGTGAAAAAGAAGGATGAAATGTTGAGACTTTGCATTGACTTCAGGGAGATGAACAAGGTAACTGTGAAGATGATACTTGTATCAAATTCCCTCCTCACAGGTCACCACCAGTATCAGATAATCCGGCTAATCAGCCAATAAAGAAGTGAAGTCTCTGTTGAGAACACCTGCCCGGAACAAGACAATAACAACACTATATGTATATTTGCAGGTTATAATTCAAAGGGTTAGTACTTCTTGACTATCAGATTTCATTCAATAAGCAATATAATAGATAAAATGAAGTCAACGTTCTGCTAAATAGCCTATGCAAGATCACCAATTCATCAATATCTACAAAATGACAAAGCCAACAGTATTTTCAATCAACAAATTGCTAAGTAAATGCTTGACGTCATCTTTTAATTGTTTATTTGCTAGTTAGAAGGCTTGCTGCGTCAAGTATGACGTCAGCCTAGGTTAGTAGCGTTAGGTTTAGTTAGGGTTTCAAAAATTAAAGTTTTTAAAAGATGATTTTGTACACTTCAAGCTCAATGTTGTAAGTCTAACCAGTGCCTTAGGGTAAAATGGAGTCAAAAACAAGGACACAAGGTCTCGGGAGGATTTAAAATTCAGAGACTGGAAGGTAGGGTCCTATGGTGCTGCAATGGCAGGGCCCTAGAATCAAAACCCTAAGGGAAGGAGGCTCATTCCGGTGTTGCTTAAGCAAGGCCTCATGCTCCTTCCTCTTTCTCTAAATACACTTGGCAAAACGGCTAGCTTCAAAGTATAGATTTAAAGGAGAAAGTGTTGCAAGGGCAAGGCTTTCAAACCCTATAAGGTGAAAACCCTAGGTGTAGATTCAACTAGGCCTAGGACGTCTCCTCTTTTCAACCTATAACTTCAATGATAACTCAGAAAAAGAGAGAAAAGTGTAGCAACGGCTAAGCTATATCTTCCTTTATCAATGGCTAAAACTATTTCTCAAACATGGGGACATATAGCAATGACCTACTAGTGTGCTTGCTACCTAGGGTTTCAAGATTCAACAATATAATAGCAAAATGTAAGAAATTAAGCCTACAACCATTCACTTAAGAAGTTTTGCATGAAAAATTCACTTACATATCATGAAGAATGCATAATCAAACCCTAGTTGTAAACCTCTCATGAGAGAAACACCTTAAATGCCAAGAGAAATCCTCCTCCAAGAGTTGTGCCTCACTTTAAAAGACCAAGAGCACCAAACAAAAGGCTAAAAGATAGTCTCTCACAAGAGAGTGAGTTGTGTTATGTTAAAATGAGGGAAAAACGTCCTCAATATATACCAATCCATGACCTCTTAATTACAAAATAGGTCATTAAAACAGCCGACAAGGCTGACTACAAAATTTACATTGTTTTTACATTAAATGCTAGAAAAATGACATAAAATGAGCAAAAGGTGGGACGTCAAGCCCTTCCGAGGGAGACGTTGGCCCTTTTTGGGCATATCCAGCATCTCGAAGCCAGACGTTAGCCCTTCTAGGGCTCCTCCAAGCTGCCACACGTGCCAAATATCCTCATCACACTGCCACATGCTCAAGATAATGTCCAGGTCTCCTGGGTGACATCTTGTCCATCAAAGGCAAACGTTCCATCTGCAGTGGGTGATTCCCCCTAGGTTGGGCTCTGCCAAAGTGTCCTAGGTGGAACGTCCTTCTTTCTTCCTATGAAAAGGCTCATCACAATGTTGTCCTGTCTCTGCCCTCCCAACAACCATATGATGGGCTCTTCAGCCCCATGGATGTCCGAGATGATCATATCCCCATGTGTACCGGTCCACTGGTACCTGTCCATCGGGTATGGTCCTGCACATCAAAAACTTCGCCCTCCATGGGCTCATTAGTCCTTTTGATCATAGCAATGTCAATCATATCTCATCATTAAATTTATCGAATACATGCATAAAACCCTTAGCAATATCATCTAATAGCTCAAAGACATTACACTGATCTACCATACAAAGTTGAAGAAATAAACAGAACAACCTATTGGGCTAGTATCCATAAGAAGAAGAAAGTTTCCACAGAAGATTATTCAAGCCATGTACATAAAGTGATATGGTCTGAGGATGTCCAGTCATAGTGAAGACCAGGGGTAGGTATTGTCCGTGGGTGCCTTTGTAGGAGGTGAGTTGTACCCATCATGGATGCACTTTTTCCAAGCCCCTTTATTGCCTTTATTCTTTTCTTATTATTATTTTTTCTTTCTTTTTTACTTCAAGGTCTGACTAGAGGACACTGCCTTGGCGTGGTGACCAGAGCTGGCATTGTTACCCACTAGTATTTTTGCAGAAATGATAAAGCTGGCTCGTGATGAGACCCCCTTTCCCTTGGCCATGCAACCAAGGGTCATTGCCCTGGCGTGGTGACCAGATAATGGCAATGTCATACTATTAGATACCTATGAACATAATGGGTCGTCTCGTGATGAGACCTCCCATCCTCTTGGTTAGGTCTTGTTTTATTATTTTTCTTCGGGTGCCTTTTGTTTCTTATCGAGAGACCTTTTATTGCCTTCTCGGGGATCCCTGGGCGAAGCATCTCTAGGTTTTATTTCATATGGATTTTAACTTTTACCAGTTGCTTTTACCCCCTGGGCCTGTAGACCCTTCTTCCCACAGGACGAAGTGTAACCCCTCAAGTAGGTCATCCTAATGCTCGGACTAAGGGAATGGGATGGATGTATGGGAGATAAGATGTAGAGTGATAGTATGGTGGGAGCGGACGATGTCTCTTCAAATCCCCCTTGGTGGCTAACCAAAACCCATGGATACAAGCTTTCTAGGGAACCCCATTAATCCCCCCGACAATGGTCAAGTGGGTTAGTGTAAGATCCAAGCAGTTATCAGAAATGTAAGGAACCTAATGCATATATAAGAAAGTTATAATTATCAAACATGACACATACCATGATACCTGGACCAATTACCTCATGGAGCAAGAGTCTTCTTTGATGCAAGTCCAAACTGATGGTGATGGATGTTGTTGTTGCTTGACAGGACAAATCTGGCGAAGAAGAAGAAGGATGGGCCCTCCAGGGCCATGCTTAGGTCAATCCTGCTCTCGGTACTCCATGTCTAGGACCTGTGGGCCTCGAGACATGATCTCCTAGTTATCCCTAGAAATCGGGGATAACATGGAACAAATATGAAATTTAGCACAACATATCATCCAGAGTCATATGGGAAAACAGAGAGGGTAAATCAGGTGATTGAAGATGTGTTGAGGATGTATGTGATGGATAAACCATCAAAATGGGAATATTATCTACACTTCGTTGAGTATTCTTATAATAATGGGTATCAAACATCTTTAAAGATGAGCCCATTTGAAGCACTATATGGAAGAAAGTGCAACACACCAGTGAGTTGGGACAACCCAACAGACAGAGTAGTGGTTGGGTCAAAATTGCTCAGAGAAATCTCAGAGAAATGGAAGAACAAATGGTAAATATTAAGCAAAACATAAAGGTTGCCAAAAACAGTCAGAAATTTTATGCAGGTAAGGGAAGAAATCACGGAGATTTTAAAGTGGGTGACCATGTGTTCTTGAAAGTAAAGGCCAAGAGAATTTCCTTGAAGTTTGGGAACTGTTCAAAGATGACAACACGTTATTGTGGGCCATTTGAGATTATGGAAAAGAATGGCCCTGTTGCATACATGCTTGCACTACCTACATCCACATGCATTCATAATGTATTTCGTGTGTCTTTTCTTAAAAGGTATGTTCTTGATGCTAATCATAATTGATTGGAATGTGATCTAGGTGGAGCAAGGAGAAGACTTTTGAGTAAATTCGGTGTGCATATTGGATAGGAAATTCAAGCTACTCTGGAATTGAGAAATATGGATGGTAAAGGTCCAGTGGACCTGTTATAGTCTTGAAGATGCAACCTAGGAGCATGAAGATGTCATGCGGGTGGAGTACTCACGTCTTTTTGAATACTTTTGAAGTTTTTTATTGTACATGAGTATATAATGCACTGAGGACAGTGCATAAATAAGGGGGAGAGGAATGTAATACCCCTAGGTCGAACCCCAATTGTAATGTATATATAGGCTAGTGATCCAGGAAATTTTGGGCCAGAGTTCCTTTGTATATGTATTTTGAGGCCAGAGTGCATGTGTGGTTATTAGGCTAGAAAGCCAAATGCTAAAAGGCCAGTGAACCTACCTTTGTAATATGTAATAAAATATATTGTTGTTGCAGACCAACCAGACAAAAAGAGTATGGGGGGCTAAAACCCCACTAAAAAGGGAAAGGAGGGCTAAGAGTCTAGGAAAGGGGCTAAGCTAAGGGGGATTAATCCCAAAGGAATATTATATTAGTACTCTTAAATTCTAAGTAGGGATATAAATATATCCTAAGTTTCTAAAGTGGGGAACGTACCCCAAGTGGAGCCCAAGGTAGTTCCCAACATGATAAGTGTTAAGTTGGGAACATGCATACATATAGTTGCAAAATAGTGTATTTTCCCATCATTCACTCATCATTCTCTCATTATTCACTCTCACCTCTTGTTATTTGTACCCGGTTTCCATCACCATATATGTACTAGGGAGCTTTAGCAACTGTGGGTAAACCAGTGAAGCTGGGTGGTCTAAGCTGAATAAATAGGTTGCCAGGAATGTGTGCATGTTGAAGAAGTGGGTTGTGAGCATTCTCTCAAGGTGAGAGAACTAATGGGAATTATTTCCCTAGGTGGCAGGCTGCAAATATAGAGATATGAGACTTCATGTTCAGCCTGTTGTTGAAGCCCTGAAAGGGAAGTGGGGCAGTCGAAGGATTGTTGAGTAGAGAAGAGGCACACTTCATGGTGTGAGACAGGCATGTGGGGAATGAGAGGTTGTAGAATTGTGGCTAGAGATGGCACCT
>JASDQU010884051.1:12375-25422 GCA_032191745.1 Picea mariana | reverse complement strand
AAGTCTATAGAGGAACTACCATAATCAATTTCAAAGCTTCAATCTTTAAGATACTTGTACATGTATAGTTGTTCGAGTTTGAAGTGGTTACCAAAAGATCTTGGATCTTTGAGTTCTTTGTAAGAATTGGATCTTCCATTTTGCATATCTATAGAAGAACTACCAAAATCAATTTTAAAGGTTCAATCATTAAGAGAATTGGATCCCATTAATTGTTGATTTTCAATAAGCTAGGCTTAAGCATGAAGTTCATTCCATTTTAGCATTTTACTTAAACCATAGACAATTTGTTGCAGCAACCAAGATCACACCATGCACAAGTACACAAGAAGTATCCTGGGAAACCCTTCTCAACAAGGGAAGAAAACACAGCCAATCATTTGCTATATTCTTCAAGGAAATACCTTCACCACCAAGAAAACCTAGCACACAAAAGGGTGCTCACAAACCCTAGATGACTAGTGCCCAAGAGAGGTGTGCACTTTTCCCAAGTAGATGTACTTGCTGAAATTTCCAAACTCACGCAAGATATGATTCCTCAACGGGGAATTTACCTTTACTTATATTAGACTTGACATGTCAACATAAATGTCTATTGGCACAACAGGGCCAACCTCTCTATCTCATAATATAATTAATATTAACCAGATTAATTATCTTTTACATTAATTATGAATTACATTAAGGTGGGGCTGACCTGTACCCTTTACATTACAATTAGAGTTAGAGGCAGGTCTAACTCTTGAACAATATAGTAAGGGATATCAAACACCCACTAGTGCTCAGCCACTAGGGGCACATCCATAGGGATGTCCATATATTTGGCTCATTGCATTACACAGAAGAACCACTTCTTCACTAGTGCTCAGCCACTAGGATCACGTTCAGTTGTGCTCGTCCACATGCACGTCCATTCGACAAATCTTCTTTCTCATTGCATTACATAGGAGATTCATTTGGAGTTTCTCATCAAATCTCTGCTCAGAGGAGGCTAATACATCATCTTCATCTTTGTCTCATGACGATGCACCCAACACTTTGGGATTTCACATGTTCACCTTGTGCTCATCCATAGGCACGTCCAACTCTGTAGATCTCCTTTCTCACTGCATTACACAGGAGAATCATTTGGAGTTCATCTCAACTCTTTGTAAGGAGGAGGCCATGTCTATGTTCCAGCTCTGTCTCATATAGGAACCACACACCCCTCTCAGGGGCTCTCTCTTAGGTTTGTGTCCTGAAGAACGTTTCATGTAGATGCAATCATCAACACTCCCTCTCAGCTAGGGAAGCATTCTTTATCATGCCAAGTCTCACACGGATGTACTTAGAACTCTGTCTTGGTTGTAGTTATCAATGCTCCCTCTCAACTAGGGAGGTATCTTTCACCAAGTTAAGTTGGTGAATATGTATGCAATCTACTCATGTGTAGGAAGGTACTGCATGTGTACTTATTTTCCTCTACATCATGTCTCTGATAAAATGATATTTTATCTCAACGCGTTTCGATTTATTATGAAACACTGGGTTCTCAAAGAGATTTACACACAACTTTGGTTATCATCATAGGATCCATCTCATGATCAAGTAAATCTGTCAGAAGCTTGTGAAGCCATATTGCTTCGCACACTCGATGCTACATACTCTGCTTCTGTGGTACTCAAGGCCACAGAGTTTTGTTTCCTGTTGCATCAGGAAATCATGGCAATCTTTACAGTAAGACAACAATCGGATGTGCTCTTTCGGTCCACCGTATTCTTTGCTCAATATGTATAGGCATATCCCTGCAAACTCATTTTCACAATTGGAGGCATATCTCAGGCCATATCTAATTGTGCCTTGTATCTCAATACATGCTTTATTGTTATCTTGTGAATCTATCTCAACTGACTCATGGAATGACTAAGTGCATTCACTGCATAGCATGAATCATGTCTGGTGTTAACCAGATACATCAGTAATCCAATTAGTTTTGGATCAATCTTGTCTGAATTATCATCATTCATTTTCTTCAAATCCATCACCATGGATTTGCATTTTGTCATATTGAACTTCTTTAATATTCCCACTGTATATTTTCCTTGACTCAGGAAAATCTCATCGGTCTTCTATCAAACTTGTTATCCCAAGAAGTAGTGCATCATACTCATATCCTTCATCTCGAAATCAGAAGTCAAAGCTTACTTGTATCCAACAACAAGGCTTTCTGAATAAGTCATCAAAATCAGGCTCTCGTCACCAACGCTATAATAATATAGGTTTGGATCAACAATACTCTTGTTGAAACCCAAACTCATCAAGAATCCATCCATATGATATATTTTCCAACTCATTGAAGGTAGTACAGATGGAAGTGTATCAGGCTTATTGGATCAAGTGTCTCATCATAGACAACTCCCTATGTTTGTGAGAATCCTTTGGCTATAGATCTCACTTTGTATTTCTCGACACTTCCATGAGTTACATGTTTGATCTTATATATCTACTTGGAAGTTACCACAGACTTCCCTTCTGGTCTCTGAACAATATCTTAAACATCATTCTTTTAAGATATGTTGGTATTCTTTTGTTATGGCATCTTTCCATACCTGTTCTCCTATTGCTTCTCCAAGACAAGGAGGCTCAAAATTAATGAAGTGGCTCATGATTGAAGGATAGCTCAAAAATATCTTTTGCTTTCTCAAGATGTGCCTTGAGGGGCTTGTATGTTTCTCTATCTCCTACGAAGTGAGCCTAGGTAGGCCTTTTATGCTCTACTACAATATCTCTACACATATCAATTGGAGCAACTGGATCAGCTGGAATAATGTATGTCTCCCTCTGAAATGTTGAAGGGGGAGAAGGTATTTTCTCATTGTAAATCTCCATCTCATATTCTTTGGATCTTTGAAGGGCTATCTCTTCTTTAAGGACACCATCTATGCGTGTCTCAATCTTTCTCTGACCAGGGATCTAGATCCGGAATGTCTTCAAAGATTCACTTTTTATCCCATAAATGTATCATTTCTCCCTGAAGGGTCTATCTTGGACTTCTTCTCTTTGGGTACATGAAAATACACTAGCCACCCAAATATCCTAAAGTGTTCAATCTCAAGCTTCATTCTAGTGAAGGTTTTTTAGGGAGTTATGTTTTTCAAAGTCTGGTGAAGACTCTTGTTCTGAACATATACTGTGACATGCATGCTTCTTCCCATAGAATCATAGAAATATTATGATCATGCATTATTGCATTGGTTGCCTCAATGATGGTTCTATTCTTCCTCTTTCTCAAATAGTTTTGACTCCCTCTGATGGATAAATATATTCCTTTGTTGTTAAACTGTCTGGAACAAGAAAATAAGAGGAACCCAAAACAAGAATATCTCCTAAAGGAGAATAATGAGTACAGCCCTAGAATCAAAACAATTTAAGGATTGTTGTCACAGCTACAACACCTACTTGTAATGTAAAAAACTTTAGAAATATAGGTTGGAGGAATGACAATTACAACAATCAAACATGGAGTCTTTAATTCCAGTGTGTTGTTCCTCTGAATGCACTGAGATCCCTTTGGATCCATGACTTTAGAACAATGTTCCTTCCTCCTGCAATTTCCTTTATGACAATGATACAAATAATATATATACAAGTGCATACCTGAGGGTGTTGATATGATTTCTCCAATGACACCTGGTTGATCTTTGTCCTCTTGACATCTTCATGAAGAGGATAGTCACCTTTTTGTATCACCCACAATAAGCCTTCCTCTAAAGTCTTGTCTTCCAGGAAATTGAAGTTGCTTGATCCATCAAGCTTATCTTCCATCATAGTTATGCTCATTATAATTTTAGATTCTTCACAAACTCTTGTCAACTGGGATAGAAAATATAACGATTGGGCTAGGCTAGCACTTTTAGGTTTTGTTGGACTTATGACTGCCAACAATAATCCTTTGAAATATGTGAGAACACTGGTGAGCTGAAGAGCTCCTTCAATGAGTTGCAAAAACCCTAATTCTAAAATTTCTGCAGAAATTAGCGAAACCCTAGAAACGCTAGGGCCAAAATTTTAAAATGATCAGAATTTCACTATGAGAGTCTCCGGAGGTGCGCTGGAGGAGGTCATTCTCTCCTATTCCAAAAATAGCCTCAACGTTCAATTATTAAGGACTGAAACACCTTAGAAAGGAGGGTCGTATGAATTTTCTAGAAACCCTAAGAGGGTCGTACAGTTCTGTAGAAAAGAGAGGAGACTAGTAGATGATTATGAAATGGGTTATTCAAGACCTATGCTCTGAAACCATGTTGATTTTTCAATAAGCTAGGCTTAAGCATGGATTTCATTCCATTTTACCATTTTACTTAAACCATGGACAATTCGTTGCAGCAACCAAGATCACAAGAAGAAACACCATGCATAAGTACACAAGAAGTATCCTAGGAAACCCTTATCAATAAGGGAAGAAAACCCAGCCAATCCTTTGTTATATTCTTCAAGAGAAATACCTTCACCACCAAGAAAACCTATCACACAAAAGGGTGCTCACAAACCCTAGATGACTAGCACCCAAGAGAGGTGCGCACTTTTTCCAAGTAGATGTACTTGTTGAAGTTTCCAAACTCACACAAGATATGTTTCCTCAATGGGGAATTTACTTTTACTTATATTAGACTTGACCTATCAACAGAAGTGTCTATTGGCAGAACAGGTTCGACCTCTCTATCTCATAATATAATTAATATTAACCAGATTAATTATCTTTTACATTAATTATCAATTACATTAAGGTGGGGACGACATGTACCCTTTACATTACAATTAGGGTTACAGGCAGGTCCGACTCTTCAACAATATAGCAAGGGATATCATACACCCACTAGTGCTCAACACTAGGGGTACATCCATAGGGATGTCCATATCTCTGGCTCACTCCATTACATAGAAGAACCACTTCTTCACTAGTGCTTAGCCACTAGGATCACATTCACCTGTGTTTGTCCACAGGCACATCCACTCAACAGATCTTCTTTCCCACTACATTACATAGGAGAGTCATCTGGAGTTTCTCATAAACTCTATGCTCAGAGGAGGCTAATACATCATCTTCATCTCTATATCATGATGATGCATCCATCACTTTGGGATTTCACACGTTCACCTTGTGCTCAACCACATGCACGTCCAACTCTGCAGATCTCCTTTCTCACTGCATTACACAGGAGAATCATCTGGAGTTATTCTCAACTCTTTGTAAGGAGGAGGCCATCTCTATGTTCCATCTCTGTCTCAGATAGGAACCACACACCCCTCTCAAGGGATCTCTCTTAGGTTTGTGTCTTGGACAATGTCTCATGTAGCTGCAATCATCAACACTCCCTCTCAGCTAGGGAAGAATTATTTATCATGCCAAGTCTCACACAGATGTACTTAGAAATTTGTCTTGGTTGTAGTTATCAATGCTCCCTCTCAACTAGGGAGGTATCTTTCACCAAGTTAATTTGGTGAATATGTCTGCAATCTGCTCATGTGGAGGAAGGTATTGCATGTGTACTTATTTTCCTCTGCATCATGTCTCTATAATGATACTTTATCTCAATGTGTTTCAATTTATTATGAAACATTGGGTTCTCAAAGAGCTTTACACACAACTCTGGTTATCATCATAGGATCCATCTCATGATCAAGTAAATCTGTTAGAATCTTGTGAATCCATATTGCTTCACACACTCGATGCTACATACTCTGCTTCGGTGGTACTCAAGGCCATTGGGTTTTGTTTTCTGTTGCATCAGGAAATCATGGAAATTTTTACGGTAAGACAACAATCGGATGTGCTATTCCAATCCACTGTATTCTCTTCTCAATATGTATAGGCATATCCCTGCAAACTCATTTTCACAATTGGAGGCATATCTCAGGCCGTATCTAATTGTGCATTGTATCTCAATACATGCTTTATTGTTATCTTGTGAATCTATCTCGGCTGACTCATGGAATGACTAAGTGCATTCACGGCATAGCATGAATCAAGTTTTGTGTTAACCAGATACATCAGTGATCCAATTAGCTATGGATCAATCTCATCTAAATCATCATCATTCATTTTCTTCAAATCCATCACCGTGGATTTCCATTCTGTCATACTGAACTTCCTTAATATTCCCATTGTATATTTTCCTTGACTCAGGAAAATATCAGCGGTCCTCTGTCAAACTTCTTGTCCCAAGAAGTAGTGCATCATACTCATATCCTTCATCTCGAAATCAGATGTCAAATCTTACTTGTATCCAACAACAAGGCTTTCTGAATAAGTCATCAAAATCAAGCTCTCGTCACCAACACTGTAATAATATAGGTTTGTATCAACAATACTCTCGCTGAAACCCAAAATCATCAAGAATCCATCCATCGATATAGTTTCCAACTCATGGATGGTAGTACGGATGGAAGTGTATCGAGCTTACTGGATCAAGTGTCTCATCATAGACAACTCCCTCTATTTGTGAGAATCCTTTGGCTATAGATCTCGCTTTGTATTTCTCGACACTTCCATCAGTTGCATGTTTGATCTTATATATCTACTTGGAAGTTACCAAATAATTCCTTTTTGGTCTCTAAACAATATCTTATACATCATTCTTTTAAGATATATTGGTATTATTTTG
Organism: Picea mariana; assembly: GCA_032191745.1. Lineage (NCBI taxonomy): Eukaryota > Viridiplantae > Streptophyta > Pinopsida > Pinales > Pinaceae > Picea > Picea mariana. Next base: position 18,778 of record JASDQU010884051.1, on the reverse strand, counting down.
TTATGGCATCTTGCTATACCTATTCTCTTGTTGTTTCTCCAAGACAAGGAGGCTCAAAATCAATGAAGTGGCTCATGACTGAAGGATACCTCGAAAATCTCTTTTTCTTTCTCGGGATGTGCCTTGAGGGGATTGTATGTTCCTTTTCCTCTTGTAGAGTGAGCCTAGGTAGGCCTTTTATGCTCTACTGCAATATCTCTAGACATTTCAACTGGAGAAACTGGATCAACTGGAATAATGTATGTCTCCCTCTAAAATGCTGAAAGGGGAGAAGGTATTGTCTCACTGTCAATCTCCATCTCAGATTCTTTGGATCTTTGAAGGGATATCTCTTCTTTAAGGACAACATCTCTTCTTGTCTCAATCTTTCTCTGACCAGGGATGTAGATCTGGAATGTCTTCGAAGATTAATTGTTTATCCCATAAATTTATCCTTTCTTCCTGAAGGGTCTAGCTTGGACTTCTTCTCTTTGGGTACATGAAAATACACTAGGCACCCAAATATCCTAAAGTGTTCAATATCAGGCTTCACTCTGGTGAAGGTTTCTTCAGGAGTTATGTTTTTCAAATTCTGGTGAAGACTCTTGTTCTGAACATATACTGTGGCATGCATGCTTCTTCCCATAGAATCATAGAAAGATTATGATCATGCAATATTGCATTGGTTGCCTCAATGATGGTTCTATTCTTCCTCTTTCTCAAATAGTTTTGACTCCCTCTGATGGATAAACATATTCCTTTGGTGTTAACCTGTCTGGAACAAGGAAACACGAGGAACCAAAACAAGAATATCTCCTAAAGGAGAATAATGAGTACATCTCTACAATCAAAACAATTTAAGGATTGTTGTCACATCTACAACACCTACTTGTAATGTAGAAAAATTTAGAAATATAGGTTGGAGGAATGACAATTACAACAATCAAACCTGGAGTCTTCACTTCCAATATGTTGTTCCTCTGAATGCAATGAGATCCCTCTGGATCCATGACTTTAGCAAAATGTTCCTTTCTCCTACAATTTCCCTTATGGCAATGATACAAATAATATATATACAAGTGCATACCTGAGGGTGCCGATATGATTTCTCCAATGGCACCTGGCTGATCTCTGTCCTCTTGACATATTCATGAAGAGGGTAGTCATAGTGTCACCTTTTTGTATCACCCACAATAATCCTTCCTCTAAATTCTTGTCTTCCAAGAACTTGAAGTTGCTTGATCCATCAAGCTTATCTTCCATCATAGTTTTGTTCATTATAGTTTTAGATTCTTCACAAACCCTTGTCAACTCAGCTAGAAAACCTAACGGCTAGGCTAGTCTAGCACTTTTAGGTTTTGTTGGACTTATGACTACCAACAATAATCCTTTGAAAGATGTGAGAACATTGGTGAGCTTAAGAGCTCATTCAATGAGTTGCAGAAACCCTAATTCTGAAATTTCTGTAGAAATTAGTGGAACCCTAGAAACCCTAGGGCTAAAATTTCAAAATACTCGAAATTTCACTCTCAGAGTATCTGGAGGTGAGTTGGAGGAGGCCGTACTCTTCTATTCCAAAAATAGCCCCAACGTTCAAGTATTAAGGGTTGAAGCACCTTACAAAGGAGGGTCGTACGAATTTTATGGAAACCCTAGGAGGGTCATACGGTTCTGCAAAAAAGAGAGGAGACTAGTAGATGCTTGTGCAATGGGTTATTAAAGATCTATGCTCTGAAACCATGTTGATTTTTCAATAATCTAGGCTTAAGCATGAAGTTCATTCCATTTTAGCTTTTTACTTAAACCATAGACAATTTTTTGCAGCAACCAAGATCACAAGAAGAAACACCATGCACAAGTACACAAGAAGTATCCTGGGAAACCCTTCTCAACAAGGGAAGAAAACCCAACCAATCCTTTGCTATATTCTTCAAGAGAAATATCTTCACCACCAAGAAAACCTAGCACACAAAATGGTGCTCACAAACCCTAGATCACTAGCGCCCAAGAGAGGTGCGCACTTTTCCCAAGTAGATGTACTTGCTGAAATTTCCAAACTCACACAAGATATGATTCTTCAATGGGGAATTTACCTTTAATGATATTAGACTTGACCTGTCAAAAGAAGTGTCTATTGGCACAATAGGGCCAACCTCTCTATCTCATAATATAGTTAATATTAACCAGATTAATTATATTTTATATTAATTATCAATTACATTAATGTGGGGCCGACCTGTACCCTTTACATTACAATTAGGGTTACAGGTAGGTCTGACTCTTGAACAATATAGCAAGAGATATCATACACCCACTACTGCTTAGCCACTAGGGGCACATCCATATGGATGTCCATATCTTTGGCTCACTTCATTACACAAAAGAACCACTTCTTCACTAGTGCTCATCCACTAGGATCACGTTCACATGTGCTCGTCAACAGGCACGTCCACTCAACAGATCTTCTTTCCCACTACATTACATAGGAGAGTCATCTGGAGTTTCTCATCAAATCTCTTCTCAAAGGAGGATAATACATCATATTCATCTCTGTCTCATGACTATGCACCCAACACTCTGGGATTTCACACGTTCACCTTGTGCTCAACCACAGGCACATCCAACTCTGCAAATCTCCTTTCTCACTGCGTTACTCGGAAGAATCATATGGAGTTCTTCTAAACTCTTTGTAAGGAGGAGGCCATCTCTACGTTCCAGCTCTGTCTCAGATAGGAACCAAACACCCCTCTCAGGGGCTATCTATCGGGTTTGTGTCCTAGAGAATGTCTCACGTCGCTGCAATCATCAACATTAATTGTTCAAATTTAAAAAGATTGCCAAAAGATTTTGGATTTTTGAATTCTTTGCAAAAGCTCAATCTTTCAACTTACAAGTCTCTAAAGTAACTAGCAAAATCAATTTCAAAGCTTCAATCTTTGAAAATATTATTTATGAATCTTTGTTCAATTTTGAAGTGGTTGCCAAAAGATCTTATATCATTGACTCCTTTAGGAATCCTCGGATTCGAGGATTGTCCAAGTCTTGATCCACTTTCAATGCAAATGTTACTTGAGATGTCACGTGAAGATGTGACGTGGCATAGTATAAAAGTGAATTATGTTGATGTTTGTACAACATCGTGAAGACATTCTCTTAGAATAATAAATAATAATATAATTATTGATTATTAAATATCATATATAATAAGTAAATAATAATAATAAATAGTTATTGATTATTCATGGATGGTCACCATATGTTCCCTATATATGGAACACTCATCATTGTAATAATATATTGATTATATCTCATATGAAGAAAAACAACATGGTATCAGAGAACTGGGCTTGACTCCGAAAATGAGAATAGAGTAAAATGTTGGGAGTGTTAAATTTATGGGGTTGTTGCAATCTCTATCTACAACATATTTACTTTTTTACTCCTACCTAAATTATAGAAAGAATTCCATAAATTATGGAGGGCAGTGATTTCTAATAAAAATGTCTAATTACCTAAATATGAGGAATGTAATGCATATTTACTTCTACCTATATTTATGCAAAGAATCCCATGAATTATGGGGGAACAATTTAACAAAGTCAAATGCTATTTGGATGGATTATAACCAAATTAATCTTTGGTTAGTTAGATAGGTATTCTCCAACTATTTATAAGAAAGAAAATTTAATTTAATTTTTCAAAGAGACATGTCTTTTTTGGATCAATCTAATATTACTATAAAAAGACACTTAAAGACACAACAATAGACAGACGTACTTTTTCTCTCTCACACATGGGATAAGTGATCTAAGGAACAGACTAAGAAGTTGAAATTTTATGAGTTACTTACTAATGTTCTAGTGTTTACTAAAGTAATACCGTATATCATTGGAAGTAATTACCACTTGTGGAAAATTGTGCTTGTTTAATTTAACACTAGAAAATCAACATGGTTAGTCGTATGAAATTGAGTATATGATGGATGTGTGTTGGTAGCCGTATGACATCAAGTATATGTTGGATGTGTGTTGGTAGTTGTATGACATCGAGTATATGATGGATGTGTGTTGGTCATAGTAGACGACATATTATTTGGAGGGTCATTGTATATAGTTGTGCCCAAGATAAATTGATCTCCTCTAGGAGATGTTTTTTGTTGTTCTTGTTTCTTGTTCTGGGAAGGTCATATGTAATAGCTTTGAGAAGGAGCCATAATGACGATCGCAAGAAGAAGACATGGATGGAAAGATATTCCAACATGATATCAAGGAGAGACATTTCCAGATATGATGCTCAGACACATGAAGTCTCTAGGAACAATGTACCTCCTAGGATGGGACCATGTCAGATAGAAGAGACATCTCCAATGATCATGGATACAACGAGTCAAGACCGGTTGTAGCACAAGTACTATGGTAGATCCAGTAGAGGAGGAAAACATATTATGAGACTCATGGGGAGAAGGTGTAGCAGTCCCAGTACATGAGTCGGGCCATGAGATGTTGAGGAAGCAGGCATGGCAACAGTTCCAATGTATGTAGAGGCATTCCCAGAGAGGGAGGCGGTAATACATCCAGAGGGAGAAGAGATTGAGTTACCTCTAGAGAAGAAGGAAGAGCTACCCTCAGTGTCAAATGGAGCAGAGACATAGGAGGAGTCACCTCCAGCTCCAGAGGGAGTGTTGATGTTTTTCAGCTTCCTGAGACATTGGTTTCATAAGGGAACCTCGATATATCAAGTATGGTCTAAGATGACTTAGCATGATCAAAATTTACCTGTGTTTCTTTGGGCAAAGGAATCCATGACTGTAGTGTATGTTCAAAATAGAAGTCCTCATAAGACTTTGAGGAACATGATGCATGAGGAGGCCTTCATCGAAGTGAAGCCTGAGGTTGGACACTTCGGATATTTGGGTTTCCAGTATACATTCATGTACCCAAGGAAAAAAGGATCAAACTAGACCCTTCAGGGAGAAAGGGTACATTTGTGGGGTACAATGAGTCTTTGAAGGCATACCAGATCTACATCCTTGGTTAGAGATAGATTAAGGTGAGCAGAGATGTTACCTTTGAGGAGGAGGTATCCTTTAAAGAGATCTAGAGGATCTTACGTGGAGATTGATCCAATTGATCATGTTGATCCTGTAGCTCCAGTTGATGTTCCCAGAGATACTGTAGTAGTTCAGAAGAGACATACATGGGCTCGTCAAACTTTGCAGGAGGTAGAAGAATATGTAGCTCCGTGTGGTACCTTTTGAGTGAGCAATATACCTCAAATATATTCACGCCATGCTGCAGCTATGAGACACATCATTCATTTTGAGCCTTCATGTTATGAGGAGGTAACTATTCATCCAGTATGGAGAGATGTCATGATGGAGGAGTATCAATACATCATCAAGAATGATGTGTGGGATATTGTTCCGAGACCTTAGGGGAAGTCTGTAGTGACTTCCAAATGGATCTACAAGATCAAACACACAATTGATGGGAGCATCGAGAGGCACAACGAGATTTGTTGCTAGAGGATTCTCGTAGGTGGAGGGAATAGATTATGAGGAAACATTTTCTCCTATTGCTCGATACACTTCTATCCGGATTATTATTTCCCATGCAACATCCATGGGTTAGAGAGTACATCAAATGGATGTAAAGACAAACTTTCTCAATGGAGAAATTGAGGAAGAAGTATACATCAAGCAACCAAATGGTTTCGTGATACATGAGAAGGAGTCTCATGTGTGCAGGTTGAAGATGGACTTGCATGGACTCAAGCAACCACCTTGAGCTTGGTATGCAAGGATTGATGGACACCTGATGATTTTTGGGCTTCAACAAAAGTGTTGTCGATCCCAGCCTGTGCTACAAGACTATTAATGGTGAGTTCGTGGTTTTGGTCCTCTACGTTGATGATTTATTCCTCACCGATACAGAGAGCCTTATTGTTGAATGCAAGTATGTGTTGGCCTCTAAGTTTGAGATGAAGGACCTTGGTATGATGCACTACTTCTTGGGACTAGAGTTGTGGCAGAGAACTGATGAGATCTTCTTGAGTCAGGGGAAGTACACAGTTGAGATATTGAAGAAGTTTGGGATGTTGAACTTGAAAAACTATGGCTACACCGATGGTGACGAATCTGAAGAAACTAAGTGTGTCTTTTTCTAATTATGGTGAAATTGATCTGACTCTATACATACAACTGATTGGATCATTGATGTATCTGGTTAACACCAGACCAAATATTTGCTATGCAGTGAGTGCACTTAGCCAGTTTATGAGTCAATCGAGATAGACACACTAGATTGTTGTGAAGCATGTGTTGAGATACATGCGAGGCACAGTTGGACATGGTTTGAGATATACTTCTAGTATTGATATGATATGGCAAGAATATATTGATTATGATTGGGCATGGAGCGCAATG
>JASDQU010884050.1:45298-60656 GCA_032191745.1 Picea mariana | reverse complement strand
GTGGGCTCTCAATGAGTTTTAGAGTTTAATTTCTTGATGGAAATAAATATATATTCATAGTTTGTGAAGGAGGATGGGAATTATATTGTGATAAGGTGACGTAAATATTGTATTTAGAATAATCTTTTCCCATCATCTTTTCCAGTTTGCATCTATAGCCTGCGGAAAGAAATTTTATGTCAGTTGTTGGAAGAATGAATAACATGGATAATATGTTTTTGAAAAAGAATGGAATGTAAATTTTGAATGCATAATATTGGGCTCTGTGTGTGTTGAGTGGAAATTATTTAGCTGGAAAGTGTGCGAGCGAATATAACCTACCATAATTTTGAAAGTGGAAGTATTGTTTTGCCACTAAGTGGAGATTTAACGCTGTTATCCCTTTTTGGTAAGCCTGCATTGAATTATAGTCATTTTTATCACATTGTTTTAGAAATGGTGAGTTACACTTCATTTCTAGAGTTTGAACAATTATCCTCGAAGAATTATAATTTATAGATCCATAAGCCTGCATTGAATTATAGTCCTTTTTATCACATTGTTTTAGAAATGGTGAGTTACACTTCATTTTTAGAGTTTGAACAATTAGCCTCAAAGAATTATAATTTATGGATCCATAAGATACTAACCATTAGCAAGTTTTGAGATTTTGATCAAATTATTTTAGGTAAAGAGTAGATTCCAGAAAGTTAGATCTTAAAGACCATGACAAACTACATTAGAAATCTTTATTGAACCTCACATTAACACCTGCAAACACATTAGTTCGTGAGGTAAGACGTTCCACTGTAACAGTTGTATTGGGATAAATCTCAAAAATAAGTATAGAAGTTGGATGATATTATATTTGAAAAACATATTGTTGAATATCAATCGCAACTAAAGGATATTAAGTGATCAATTGTCTTCTATTGGGAAGCCAATAGATGATGAAGATATAGTTGCTTTGATGGTGTGAAGCTTGCCTCCCTCCTTTGATTCATTTGTTGAGTCATTGCATCTGCTTGGGTAAACTCAAAACACTTAGGTCTGAGAAGCTATCAATACTAGTTCTATAGAAGGAAACTAGATTAGATTAGATTGAAGTTAGTCCGCTTCATCCAATTGGAGAGAGTATGTTTTGTGAATGACAGAAACTTAAAAACAAGAAAAACAATGTTAGCAATGCATCCAAGAAATCTAAATTCTGATGTTAATGTTGTAATAATCATGGATAGTTCAAGAGTTATTGTTGGAAAATATAGTATGACTTACTAAGAAATCAAAATAAATCGAGATATGGAAACACATATGAAGGAGTTGAGGAAGAAGTAGTAGGTGAGTTTAAATTCACTAAATAATGAGCAAATGGTTAAATTCACTAAATAATAAACAAATGGTTACAAACTTTTCAAACATGATTCACTAAATAATGAACAAATGGTTACAAAATTGTCAAATATGATTCATTAAATAATAAACAAATGGTTTCAAACTTGTCAATGATGATGATGATGATGATGATGATGATTAACGTCCACTAAGATCGAATTGGTCTATCGGACCTTAAGAGGGTAAGTGATTACTTGTGATTCTTTAGAATTTTGTTTATGTGCTCAAAATGCATTAAGAGAAGATTTCCAAGATCACCATAGTTTTGTTGAGTTAAGAGGGTTGGAAGGTTGCTAGTGTGACAAATATTTTGAAACTGATATATAATATGGGTATAGGTTGGACAATCTAAGAGAAAGTGTTTTTCGTCTTCAACCTTCTTTGTGTCACAAAGGTGACACACTCTTTCATCCCATGGCATTTTAGGAATTGACCAATGCCTAGTTTCACTATGGAGCTCGTGAGAATTCATTCTTATCTTAGCAATGCTTATTTTTTTCTTTACACTCGTCAAAACAGAGATAATTTTGAGCTTCTAGATTAGGGTTGATTAAATCCTTATAATACCTTAACTTTTTTTTTTCTTCTAACTCTTTATCACACCACATTTTCTCCTTAAATTTTGATTTGATGATATTTTTAATAGTATCTTTATTCTACAAAATGGTGTCTTCCATGATTTCCCAATAGTTTAGCCAAGACTGGGCATCTTTATGCCATCCTCACTTGAGTCGATGGTGGTTATGACTCGATTTTGAAGCAATTTTAGGAAGCCTATTGTCTTCCATGTTGTTTAACTAGTTCTTATAAATTGGGTATCTAGTCATAGCCATGCTCTCAATGGGGGAGAGGTTTGTTTCTAAGAGGAGGATGGGATAGCACGTATTTCCTTTAATTTTGAGATTATAGGTTATAAACTTCTTTTGTAGTTTCTCTATCTTTCTCTATGATTCATGAGAAATACTACAACCCCATACATCACATCCATAAAGTATAACATATGTAACGAGAGTCTCAAAGAGGATTTTCTACTTATCCCAAATCCAAAGATCGATTGAATTACAATTGTTTTCAATCCCATAATAATCTTTCCATCCCCCAATAATCATTTTCTCAATGCTATAATTACAGTTGAGCTTGTGGTGAATATCAATTCCAAAATATTTGTATGAAGTCACTTCCTCCAAAAAAAATTTGTCATATACAAAGGTATCATAAGTGATTTTATTGGATTTAATAATCATGACCTTAGGCTTATCAGTATTAACAGTCATACCCATATTGGAGAAAAAATCCTTGAGGATTCTTAGTTGGTTTTCAATATCATGAGGACTCCTTGCCATAATAGCGATATCATCAGCATAAATAAGACGATTGATGGCTATACCAGTGAGAGTAGGGCTAACACAACCTACTTTTTCCAAAAAATATTCTAACTTGTCAATGCATATGCCAAAAAAGATAGGGGACAAGGGACAACCTTGTTTGACTCCAATATTGCATTTAATCTCTTTCGACTAGCCCTCAATGTTTTTAAACTTAGCAATAACTTTCTCATACATCCTTATTGCAGTAGCCCTCAACTCGAGAGACACTTTTATCTCTTCCAACCTATTCCAAATGTTTTTCCTAGGAACCATGTCAAAAGATTTTCTAAAGTCAACAAAACATTAAAAAAGATTGGTTTTAGTATTTTGGAACTCCTCTTCAACGATCATAAAGGTAACAAGATGGTCCACAGTTGAATGATTTCTCATAAACCATGTCTGGCTTTTATCTCTTTTACCGTGACCTTCTAGCCAAAGGCTAATCTTCTTTTCCAAAATAATTCCATAAATCTTGGCTAAAATCATACTAATCATAATGGTCCTACAATGAGAGGGAATTTTTCTATCCCCATTTTTAAAAATATGAACAATGAGGGTTTGTGCCCAAGGTTTAGGGAAGCCCTGCTTGACTGCTAAATTGAAGAGCTTGTGTATGTGAGGGATAAGGCAAGGCCCTCCAATTTTAAAAATTTCAGCTTGGTATCCTTCAATGTCCTTAGCTTTCCCATTTGCAAGTCGCTTAACCTCGAACTCTATGTCATATAAAGAAAAAAATGCATCCTCTATAGGGACAATAGGAATGGTGTCCATGGAATTAGGGAACTCGTAAAGACTTTTGACGTAGTAATTCTAGACCCTTAAGGGAATCATATTATTTTATTTATTATTGTGGTTTAGAATTTGGCTCTAGAACTTCTTAGGATCCAGCTTAGATAGTTGTGAAAGCTTCTCTTTCATTTTATTGATATAGTACCTTTTTTTCCTTTTAATTAGGGATTTGTAGGTATTGATCTTATCGAGTTTTAACGACTCATTAGAAGCATCCCTAATGGCTTTCCTAGCAATTTTACATTATTTATTGAACCAAGTGTTGGTCATTCTATTATTCTTTTTACAGGACACCTCGAAAGAGAACTTTTTAATAGAAGTGGAAAGGGTAGTTGTAAAATTATGATAGAGTTCTTCAATGTCGTCCTTATAATTTAGGAGATGTAATTTACTATTTAAATCCTTTAAGAAAAGGTCAACTTTACTTTTGTCAAATCGAAATTGTCTTTGATTATCAGAATTCTCTTCAATGGCACTCATGTTCATGGAAAAGTTTAGAGTTAGGTTTAAAGGTTTATGATCAAAGTCGGGTTCATGGTCATTTAAGAGGTTAAAATTTGTTATTTGGTTGGAAATGGGGATATCAAATATCACATAATCTACGACACTACTACCTATCCCATGAATACAAGTCATCTGGTTGGAGTTTGGCCACTTCATTACTCTATTACAAATTATTAGGTCTTGAGAGTTGTAGAGCTTGACCAACTCAGTACCAAACAAATTCTTAATTAGTCATTCAAGGCTTCTTTTGTATCTATAAGATAAAACAAGGGCCTCATCTAGCCATAAAGGATTATGGTTGGAATCAGTGCTTAAAAGAGTATCTTGTTTAGTTGCATTCCTAGCATTAAAGTCTCCTAGAAGGAGGATATTACCTTCATTTTTCAAATTATAAATATCTTGTTCTAAATTATTATAGGGACAATTTCTATCTATATTGTTTTTCTTATAAAAAGTAGAATTAATAGGTGCAAAATAGAAAATTGTTATATACAACTTCTTAGCATTGGTGTCTAAGATTTCTATCCAATTGTATTGATTTAGAGGGTCGATCTTATGAAGTTGAATGTGAGGAGAAAATTTATTCCTCCTATCCCTCTACAGTGGGAATTTTTGTTCCATGTCGACCACAAAACAAATACTTCTATGTTAGGGACCTTAGACTCTTCATGCTCCTAAATTTCAACTAGAAAAATAATATCAATATCACTCAGGATCCAACTTATCATAGGACCTTTGCACCATGGAAAGCCATGACAGTTCCAAAAAAGGATCCCAAGTGTCCCAAATTCATATTTATTATTATCCTTCTAGTCTCTATCCCTAACAATAGCTTTTTTATTTCTAATTATTGCCCATTTTCCTTCTTTCCTGGCTTCTTTTACCTTTTAAACTTCCTTCATTAATTCAGCTTAGTCTTCAGGAATGAGGTCTTCATTTATAAATATTCTTGACCCTTTTAAGCTCGAAGATTTACTAAGTATGTTATATTCATGGTCTTTACAACTTACTTTGAAATGAATCAATCTATCTTTGCGATCAATTATTTTTCCTAGCCTCTTTGCTTCTAAGAGGTAAGTTGTATCAATTTGTGATTTATTATTTAATTCTTCTTTTACTGTTTCTAGTGTATCCTCCTCTTGTTGTTCTTTTAATATTTTAATAGGGAATAAGATCAAGTGTTTTAATCTATGTTGCACGAGTTTAAGGAACGTGGGAACATTGGATACGAGTGTCTAGAACAAGTAGAAGTTTCCCCTAAATTTACAAGAAACGTGAAGTTGGGAGCCACAATAATATATATTAAAAAAAAAATTAAAATATTTTAGATTACAATGTATAGAGATAATGATACATTTCAAATTTTATTTCAATAAAATTGAAGTTCAATCTAGGACAACGGTATTGAAACTTTAATATCCATAAAGAAAGTTGAAAATGCATATATAAAATTTTAACATCTTTTTAAAATTAAACTTTACATATATAAACTTCAAACATTGGAAAAAGATAAATAGTACTACTCTTGTAATATGAAAATACAATAAAAGTCAATGATATGGTTGGTTGATATTAACAACAAACTGGATCAAATGTTTTCCATGGATAGGGTATCAATTTATTCAACTTTCATGTTTAGTATGAGCTTGAAGGAAAACATACATGCATTAAAAAAAATTCATATCCACAACTTTAAAGTGAGTAGTATAAAAAATTTTTACTTAAATAATTTTTAAAATAATATTTAGTGTAGTTTAGTCTTTGTTTTATAGTGATATTTTAAATAAAAATAACAAAAATATTTGTAATAAATTATGTATTTGTAATAATGTAATAAAAATATTGACATTTTAATTTAAAGCTCTCCATTTAGGAAACTTGTTCCCAAGATCCCATTTCCCTGATGTCAAAGCTCCCAAAAATCTCCCAAGTTCCCAAAACAGTTCCTAGCCAATTGGGGATTTTCATGCATGTTCCTTTAACTAAACAATTACCTTAGTTTAAATGACTTTCCACATTTAGGAAACAACTCCATCTTTCTAAATCATTCCATAACGAAAAATACAAAAAAATTCATAAAGCAACATGGAATTCTTTAAATGAGCACTAACCATGTTTGAGAACTTGTCATATCAAGTGTGTGATGCACATCATGTTTCCTTTACATACCCATTCTTTAAAAAAAAATACCTACTTTGTAGACTTGTAGTTGTTTTCCATGACATTCATGCGTACCACTACTATGCCACTTGTCTATACCTGAAACCTATCAACCACGTATATGTTTTGTGGATTTTAAATGACCAACAACAACATTCATAGGTTAAGTAAAAGAAACAGTAGGGGAGGTTTCAACAAGAGGAGGTGTAATACTAAGCCTCACATATTCATACCAGAGTCATCGACGCATTGATTATCACATACATAGCATGACATAACATCCATTTGTAACAATGAAAAGACAATTTTGATTAACCTAATCTCACCTGCATGTCTACGATGTAATTTCAATCGATGAAGACTCTTCAGTCCCATGAAATAGAAGTATTTTAGGTGTAGTTGAGGAGGAATTGAAGGGAAATGGAGGATTGGGCACGTTGTCTCCATTTCCTTCTAACATTTGAACAACCATGCCCATACAGGGTCGATCTTTGTAGTCGTATTGAATGCACCACACCCCAATATTAGTTTGTATATTTTCCTTTTCCTCATCTTCTTCTTACATTTCTCCTTTTCCTTCGCTCAATCTCATCCCCAACTCCCTAGTCTCAAGCAGCTTGAAATCCCACTCAGGAACAGAAAACTAACTAGAACACCTCACCTTCCTATCAAGCTTCTTTCTGCCCCCAACAATCTCTAGCAAAAGTATTCTAAAACTATAGACATCTGATTTATCTGTAACAGGACCCAGATCCACGTAACACAACTCTGGCACAACATATCCTAGTGTCCCTCTCTTGCTCGTTATTGATATATGATCATCTCCCTTCCTACAAAGTTTTGCAAGACCGAAATCAGATACTTTTGGTGTGAAGAGGGCGTCGAGAAATATATTTTGAGGTTTGATGTCGAAGTGTATGATGTGCTTGTCACATTCTTGGTGTAAATATGCAATTCCCCAAGTCGTACCCAGAGCGATTGAATAAAACTATTCACACCTTAAGACTTGCCCCTTTTATTTTCCAGCGAATATAAAATTTTCTAGAGATCCATTAGGCATGTACTCATATACGAGGGCACTTGTAAATATTTCAAAGAAATAACCCAACAAACGAACCAAATTGACATAGTGAACATGTCCAATGGTGGCCACTTCATTCATGAATTGGGCCTCATTGTGCCTATTCCTGTCAAGAATATTAACAGCCACTGGAGTGCAGCTTTGTAGTTTATTTTATAGATGACACCATAACCTCCTTCTCCCAACCTTTTTGCAAAGTTGTTTGTCATCTTCTTGAGGTGAGAGAGTGAATATCTAGTTGGCATTTAGCATATTCCCTCATAAATTTCTCCACCGCTGAAAGAGAGATACCAGGATGATATTTGATTCTCCTCCAGAAGGCATGACAAGTTAAGAATATTATTATGCATAAGACGATAAATAAGACGATAGTTATCATTAATACTCCTGAAATTAAGAATCCTGCGAGGAATGAAAAAATCGATATCAATGTGAATTTCATCGAACCCCTAAGAGAATAATGGAAACAACATAAAAATTGATAGTGAGGTTCGATAAATGAAACTTTTTGATACTAAGAAATTTCCTGTGTTGATACAAAGTACATATGCAAAGTACATTTCCTTTCCATTGCCTTGTATAGCATGGTATTGTATGGTATGCCTTGCCTTTCCATTGCCTTGTATGGTATGGTATGGTATGGTATGGTATGGTATGGTATGTATTCCTTTCCTTTCCATTTCTTTGCATGGTATGGTATGGTATGGTATGGTATGGTATGGTATGCCTTTCCTTTCCATTGTTTTGTATGAAATGGTATGGTGTGGTATGGTATTCATTGCCTTGCCATTTCCTTGCATGGTATGGCATGGTATGGTATGGTATGCCTTTCCTTGCCATGCCTTTCCATTCCTTGCCTTGCTTTGCATGGTATGGTATGGTATTGTATGGTATGGTATTATATGGTATGGTATGGTATTCCTTACCTTTCCTTGCCTTGCATGGTATGGTATGTTATGTTATGCATTGCTTGCCTTGCCATGCCTTGCATTGCCTTCCCTTGCCTTGCTTTGCATGGTATGGTATGGTATGGTATGGTATGAATATGTAAATGGTATGGTATGATATGGTATGCATATGGAAATGGTATGGTATGGTATGCATTGTATATGTATGGTATGGTATGAATTTCCTTGCAATTGTCTTGCATGGTATGGTATAGTATGGTATGCATTTCCTTGCCATTGCCTTGTATGGTATGCATTGTCTTGGTATGGTATGGTATGGTATGGTATGCATTCCCTTTCTATTGTATGGTATGGTATGGTATCGTATGGTATGGTATGCATTTCCTTATCATTGCATACCATACCATACACAACATCGTAGTATTCCATCTACACCCAATTTAGATAAGCTTCATGCAATTAGTTGGTAGTCTGCAGCCTTTACTACCAATTGTTTTTTCTGCACGATCGTCTTGTCTAAAGGGATCATTCCCGTACTTAAGAACTGTACAATGTCTGTAAAATAATCCTCTACCATTTTAGTAGAAAACAATTGTGTGTCTGGCAAGCTATCATCCAGGTTTTCTACCTCTTCCCCCGAGAGTATGCGCAACAAGTGATCTGGTCCTTCACTGATTTTACCTGGTTTTACCACTACTTCAAAGTCATATTTCTAGAATAATAGAATCCATCTACAAATAATCCCCCCCAACACTGGCTTGTTGACCAGATATATCAGTGCAGAATGGTCGGTGTACATCTTGAAGTGTGAGACTAGTAAGTAGTGTCTGAACATCTGCAATGCGTAGACCATAGCCAATCCCTCATGTTCTTTTGTGGTATAGTTTTTCTCCATCGTTGACAGTGTCATGCTTGCAAAATCAATTAGGTGATCTATCTCTCCCTCCCCTAGTTGTGACAAGATCGTGCCTATGTTATTGATTATGCATCAACATGTACATAAAAGTCCTTGTTCCAGTCTAGGAAAATTAAGATAGACACAATTACTAAATTGTGTTTCAGTGTGTCCAATCCTTTATGACAATCACCATTCCAATGGAACTTCGCCTCTTTTTTCAGTAGTTTTTCCATTGGTGTCGTAATTTGTGTGTATCCTTTGATAAATTTCTTGTAATACTTTGTGTGGCCCAATGTTGCGCGTAGTTGTTTGAATGATGTGGGTGGTTGTCACTCCATGATAACTGCTATATTTCTAGGATCAACTATTAATCCTTATTTGCATACCACATGTACCAATAATATTTCGAACGATGCGCAAAAAATACACTTCTTTATATTCAAGGATATTAGATGTTGCCTACACTTATCCAACATCAATCTGAGAAATTCAATGTGATCTTTGAGAAATCTAAATATTGTCCAATTGTCCAAGTAATATACTTCAAGGAATTTGTGAATAAATTATTTAAATATTGCAACCACTACTCTGGAGAATACTAAAGGTGCGTTCTTTAACCCAAATGGCATCACTGACTATTGAAAAATTCCCCATTCCATCACAAATGTAGTCTTATGTCTATCCTCCTGCACAATTCTTAATTGATGATATCCTGAGAAGCCATATGTGAATGAATAGGCCTCTTTTCCACCTACATTTTCAAATACTTCATATGTAAATGATGTTGGGAATGGATCATGTAGGCATGCATCATCCAGTTTCCTCAAATTGATGAAGATTCTTATGCCCCCTATTTTCTTGTCCTGGACTACTACTAGACTTATCCATTCCAATTCCTCAACTGGTTCTGATCCAGATTATTTTTGGAATGAAATGAAAGCATATATTTTATGATGAAATACACATAAAAATTGCCAAAAACTGAGAAATACAACAATACATGATTTCTATTAATGAAAGAAATGTAGAGAGACTGTAAAAATACAGAGTGCAAGACTCACTAGAATGGTGGCAATGTTATATCTAAGAAGATATGTGATGGATACACTCATTCGCAAGAATATGATTACAATGAGGCTCTAAAGGCCCTTTTATGATAAATTTGAATGCCAAAACCCTAGACATCCAAAAACCTAACCCTAGGATATGAAGCGCCAAAATTCATGTGGGCCATGKTTGGGTAAGTTAGTACATTAACTTCTCGRGGTCGTAACTTTTGCATACAATCTTCTTTTTAGGCATGTGATAGCTCRTTGGAAAGGYGTTTTTGATAACTATGCATTATCAGGTTGACAAACTCTTACTGTGTCTATAGTTTGATTGTGGAAATCCAATAAAACACTGTTTAGAGCCCCAAAACGGCCCTGGAAGTACAGAAAGATGTATTGACATGAAAAATTCCAAAATATTCCAGTTGGAATAGGCGGGCGGCCACCAATATCCACATGGATGTTGTGTAGGCCTTCAGGATATCCCTGTAAGCGTATAACCCACAATTACAAAGAAATGTCCCCATTACAGAGAAACATGTTGAACTGGAAATTGTCCAGATGAGCCAATTGGGATATACAACAGGTGGGTGGCCACCAATATCCACCTGGATCAATCCTTTCCCCTTAGGAAGCAATGGTCTCCATTGTGTTGAGTTCCTAGGGAAGAGGATAAATCATTTTTTGAATCTAAATCTTGGTGAGTTGCATGCCTTGTTCTTGAAGTTGTGTTGCTTGGTCTGTGGAAGGCTGTCACGAACCTATTGTTGGCGGGGTTGAATATGTTCCACCAACCTGTTGTCTCTCGGATTGACATGGAATTATGTAGGCACCATTGTATGTAAAGAAAAAATATATACTTTCTCTTATATAATCTGCTTCAGTTGGATAGATGGTATTGAGGTTGTAGTGGTTGTAGAGGATAAATTTTGTAGTATAAGAGATTACCTTGCGGTACTGTTTTGGTGGAATAGTATTCAAAACTACCTCTGGTGTCCTGTAGAGTTGACCCCCTAGAGTAATAATGAAAATACAGGGTCGAGACTCATAAACAACATGACATTTCCACATATATCATTGTCCCAAGACAACATCATAGACATCAACAGGGGAAACATCACACATTACCTCATCCTTGAAGGGATGGATGTTATAGGACAGGTGACATTGTTGGCTGACACAAAGATCTCTTTCCTAGTGAAGCCACCTGATGTTGTATGGCTACGAGTGTGGTGTTGTATGGCAATGAAATGAAATGGGGTCCCCTTCACCCACATCTATGAATGGAAGAGATGTTCCACCTCTTCAGGTTCTACTGGTTCTTCTAGCTAAATTGTTGCGGTCACGACAGTAGCAGTGGGGTTTAAGTTGATGCTATGTCTATTTTCAGTATTTTCTAGATCAGATTTTGAATCAGGGCTCGACTCATTGTCTTTGAACTTAGTCACCATTAACTGTTTTGAGTGACATTCATCGGTGTTGTGCCAGGGGATTTTCTAGAAGTCGCACCACTTCCCAGTGTCATTATTCATCTTTCCTTTACACGTCTTTTCTTGCGTCTTGGACTGGTTGTCTGGAGGTTGTTGGTTAGGGTTGTCTTTACAATGCTTTGGTTGTTGCATATTTGCAGACCCGAACTCCCATTTGTTCTAGTGCCTCAATTTCTGCTCAATTTTGACAACATATCAATAGGCAGATCCCAATAATGAGATGTTTAGGAAATCTATTTCGATTTGGATGTACTTATGTAGAGCCCCGCGGTATTTTAGAACCAGATGTCGCTCGGAGTCTTTGATGCCTAGCTTGGTGTGCAAGGTATGGAAGTTATTTGTGAACTCCGACATTGTTTGGCTCTTATCTTGTCTTAGTGTGTTCCATCGCATGTATTGGTCTTCATAGTTATCAATAAGGTAGCATTTTTCCTTGACCACGTCCACAAGAAAATCCCAAGTGAGATCGACCCCATATATTCAAGATTCCTCTGTGGAACTTTTCTCTAGTAAGTTTCCCACCAATGTTTGATAAGGGGGAGAGACTTGAGGAGTGAGAAGGTGATATTTTCCCTGTCGGAAAAATTGTGAATAGAGAAATAACCTTCTAGCATATTTAACCATTTTTCTAAGGCATTTGCATCTATCTGACCTTCAAATATGGGAATATCAAAATTAACTTGTACCTTGAAGGGAGAGGTTCCTCCAAAGTGGCCTCTTGATGAAGATCTATATGTTTTTATTGGCAAGCATTGAAGGATGTGGGAAATATTCTCCATCATTTCGTCCATATGTCGCGTGAGAGCTTGCTTAAGCAACAGGTTAATAGAATCTTCTACTCCACCGTTTTTCTTTTTTGTCCCCATAGAGGGTTTATTTGGCATGTGAGAATGATTTTCCTCAAGAGAGAGAAAAGATCAAGACCCAACTGGCTATACTCGGACCTCATCAGGGACATGCACTAAAAAATGATCAAGAAAAGCTTGCTCTGGTACCACTAATCCATTTTTTTTTTTGGACCGAAATGAAAGAAAATATTTTACAATTAAATACAAATAAAAATTGTCATAAACAGAGAAATACAACAATACATGATTTCTATTAATGAAATAAATGTACAAAGTCTGTAAAAATATAGAGTGCAAGACTCGATAGAATGGTGGCATCTTTATCTTTGAGAAGATATGTGACAGCTAAGCTCATTCACAAGAAGATAATTACAATGAGGCTATAAAGGCCTTTTTATGATAAAACTGAATGTCAAAAACCTATACATCCAAAAACCTAACCCTAGCAGATGAAGCGCAAAATTCATGTGGGCCCTGTTTGGGTAAGTTAGAACATTAACTTCTCAAGGTCGTAACTTTTGCATATGATCTTTGTTTTAGGCATGTGATAGCCCATTGGAAAGGTCTTTTTGAGAACTATGCATTATGCCATCAAACTTTGACTATGTCTACAGTTTCACTGTGGAAAGCCAAGAAAACACTGTTTAGAGCCCCAAAATGGCCCTGGAAGTACAAAACTATGTACTGACATGAAAAAATCCAAAATAAGCTAGTTGCAATAGGTAGGCGGCCACCAATATCCACTTGTATGCTTTGTAAGGCTTCAGGATAGCCCCATAAGTGAAGAATCCATAATTACAAAGAAATGTCCCCATTACAAAAAAACATGTTGAACTAAAAACTGTCCAGATGATATTGTTGGAATATGGAACAAGTGGGTGGCCACCAATATCCACCTAGATTAGGTTCGATGAATACTTATTTTAACATGTGGTCTATTTTCTCCTTGAATTTTTCTTTATATCTTGGGTCCATTCTATAGGGTCTCTGTTTCACTAGTTTAGTGTTGGGTTTCAGTGGGATCCTTATCTCCCCTAGCTCGCCCGCTATTCCTTTCATCTCTAAGAATGAAATGGGAAATAAGTCTTGATATTCACGTAGTAGATCTACTATCTTTTTTTCAGTTTCCTCATCCTAGTAATCGCGTATGTTGTAGACTCCAAACCTAGGCCCTCTACTGTATATTCCCCCTCTATTTTTGATACTTGGATGTTGTGAGGATATTCATCATATTGATCTTCCTATTTCACATTGTAACATTCCAATAACTTGTGAACCGTCATGGAGGCATTGTGTGCGAGTGCATACAGATATTACTTCCATTGCTTCTTCTTCGGCAGAGGTTTTCTATTTAATCACATGTAGTGGTGCACTTATTAAAGGAGACGCATTCTGAAAGGTGAATGGTACTTAGAATCATTGAGTTACGTACTACCATTCGGTTGTATCTCTGCACATCTCCAGTTCTAGGTACTAGTTCTTTGGAATGGTATCCATGGTATGTATGAACATGTGTGTCCATTCTTTCCTTGGGATCGATTTCCACGCTTTTTCACATTGCACAACATGATTTATTTGGTTTCCTTCCCCAATATAATTTTGCGTCATATCTCCCTCCTCTGTACTGAATCTTATCTGGATTAGTCTCCTACATTGTTTCCATTCTTCCATGTTTTCTTTGTGTGTCTCCCACCATCTTGTTGGGGTGGATTTCAATACAATGTCCAGTGCTAGTAGACTTTTTTGCTCTAGTACATGTGCCTCAAATATCTGTATAAATTTTGTTATATATGTCCACCCATCATACTTGGGTGGGTTTCACAATTCTATTCCAATCCAATGTACTGATATGGTCATGCACGTGCATCATCGTGTTCAGACTTCATGCATCCTATGCTGCCAACTTTTCAAACATGCTTATGAATATGATTTGCACGAATTGATTCTTCTCCAACTCAATGTGTCATCTGTGATGGGGTTAACATAATTTTCCATACTCGCAGTCATGTTGTACAGTTTATCAATTTCATCTCCCTTCGCTGGTTCTGTGTACCTCCTGCCTTCTTTTGGGTCTAATGGCGTAGTTCCTTTTAGTTCTCCTACTTCAAATATCATTTCTCTCCTTTTCAAATTGATAATATCTTGGTTATCGAAGTCCCATTCTGGTCTCATTAACATTGGATATGGTTGGTTGTCATCCACAATTTCAATAACTTCAAAATCTGTGAAGTTGCGCACTCCATCTATATTCATAAGTATTCCTGTTAATCTGTCAATAGGTACTATTTTAGATTGGTTTTCTAATCTTAATTGAATGGGTGACCAAACTAACTTGGGTTTCCCCATCAATTTCCATGTCTGTTTCAGTAATATGTTCACATCGAAGCCCAAATATAAGATCACGTTATCTATGTCATATTCTGAAATTTTCACATTGAATATAAACTCTCCATTGGTTCTTTTCTTGCGCAATATTTGGTTCACTACTTTCCTTTCCAGTAGGTTTTGTCTTCCCTTGAGCACAGTGATCAATCATAGAGCATAATGTATGCAATTCATTTTCATCATTGACTAGCTCTAGGAAACTCTTCCAAAATTTTCCCAAGGTACTTATCTTCTCCATCGACCCTTTGGTCATGATCTGGTCATCAATGGGATGTGTATCCCCCATAGGTGTCATAGATGATGTGGATATTACCCAATCTTGTTGCAAGAGTTCTTCCTTTTCTTGTTTATAGGTCTTATTCTCTTCTTGTGGTTCAAATTGTAAGATACCAGATATATAAAATATGCATAACTAAAATGAAATGCTAGAAATGACAGAATAATAGTAAAATATCCAGCATAATCTTCACAATACATAGAAATGATATACGAAATAGCAACAGAAATA
>JASDQU010884050.1:6347-23734 GCA_032191745.1 Picea mariana | reverse complement strand
CTCCCACCTATTCCAACTGGCTCATTTTGATAGTTTTCCAATTCAACATTTTTTTTCCTAGTTTTCGGTCTGTGACTTTTGGGTCCATTTGAGTCCCTAAACAACGTTTTTATGGTTCACCACAATCAACATGTGTCCTTTGATATACCTTTCCAATGGGCTATCACATGCCTAAAATGAAGATCGTATGCAAAATTTACGACCCCGAGAAGTTGATGTACTAACTTACTCAAACAGGGCCCAGATGACTTTTAGTGCTTCATCTCCTAGGGTTAGCTTTTTGGACGTCTAGGATTTTTTACATTCTTGTTTATTATAAAAAGGTCTTGAGAGCCTCCTTGTAATAATCTTCTTGCAAATGAGTGCACCCATCACATCTCTTATGAGAGATAAGCCGCCACCATTATAGCAAGCTTGTTTTCCGCTGCATTTAACAGTTTTAGCTTATTTCCGTTGTATATATGTTATTATGTGTTAAGCATCATCTTTTGATAATAATATGTATTCATTTCGTTATGATCATAAAATATAGATCATAGAATCATATGCAGAGTTAGGAAACCCTAATTCTATATTGAAATCTATGTTAGGTTTTATGACAATATGGGAGCAACTACCAAAACTAGTCCGGTGGAAAATTTGGTTGGGTTAGAACATTTTTTTTTTCAAAGAGGAATTTGGTACTCCAATACAAACAACTACTAAAGATATATCTTTTCTAGACTAATACATGTAGACAAGGATAAAGGTCGTGGATTTTTGACCAGTATAAAGCATTTTTCATGATTTACTGTGGCTGTTGGTATTGAATGGGCATTATTGATAAATGTTATTTTTGCATTTTGAAGTGCATCCCTTCTTTACAGAATGATGCTTCCCTTTATAATTTGGGTTTGTGTGTTGGTGTTACTGAAAATTTGCTATTTCCCATATGAAATGTCTTAGTTAGCTACGAGGTAATTTCAAATGCATATATCAGTAGTTCCTTTTAAAGATAGAGTTCAAATGTTGGGTAATTGTGAGTAGTTCTCATAAAGGGGATATTAAAAATAGTATAACTCGACAGGTCAAAGTAGGAGTTTTACTGTTATATTCTTTGTAAATATTGTTGGACACTCATCCTATTATTTTTCATAGAAAGCTCAGCGGAATGAGGTAAATAATACACAAAGCGCTGCAAAATTCATTCTTTAAATTTGTTCCATCTATTGGTTCCATATCTTTCGTATTCTTTAACAAAAACAAATTTTGGTATGCACGATACAGATTTCTTGTATCTTCACCATCAAATAGTGTATTTTACTCGTCCTTCGAATATGGGATAAAGCTTAAAATTGCTAGTTTCTTTACACACTAATGGAATAGAATCTTGTACATCTAATGCACAATGAAGTATACTGCACAAATGTATCGGACATTTAAATTTGTCAGGATGTAATCATTTCACCACCTCTGTGCAAATGGTAAATCGGTGGCTTGACCTTTCAAGACTCAAGACACCATCGGTGGATTTGTTAGCGGTGGCTGCCTTAACCTTTGCAGGCCATGAGACACCATCACCGCTTCAATCAAATATTTTCTAAGATCGAAGGGGCAGTTTTTGAATTAGGGAATTAATGTTAGTTTTTGTATAAATGGAAAACAGATTGTAATCTGAGACATTGGAGAAGGATTACATTTTGAATTGAAGTCGCTAGTGTGCATTCAAAGGTATTTTCTTCGTTTATATTTTGTTCTTCATTGAGTTTGTAAACTTGTTTTATTTTCTTGATCAGATTCGTTTTTTGAACAAACACAATAATTACTTGGGTTTTCCATTTACGAACCCGGTCTCACATTAATTTTGAACATAACGATTCGAGGGTTTTCACATTTCAGAGTTTACTTGTTAAAAGGTGCGTGGATTTATTTACCTTCAATAAAAATGAACTCGAAGTAGTGGGCCCAAACCCATTTCTCGATTCAAGATTATTTGTTGCACTTTTCGTTTTGCATTGGGTGTTTGTAAACCCTGAAACCCCAAACTACTGGGGACACACTTTATTCGATTTTGTGATTCAGCAATTCACGTGGTGTTTTGTTTTTTATGTCTGGCGTTTGTAATCGCCAAATCCCGAACCCCGATTGACCTTCATTTTTTCACATTTGGTATCAGAGCAAGTAGTCTATTCTACTATTGCTTAGTTCATTGCAGATTATTCTCTTATTGCAGATTGCATATTATTCTCTTATTTTCCTACGTGAAGGTTTGCTTAATTTCTTTCAAATTTTATATAAATGGTCGTGTCTGGTAGTAATTATTCTCAGGTTTAGGTTCCTATTCTGATCAAGAAGTCGTATGACTCTTGGTATATTCCAATGAGGACGATTTTACATTCTCAGGATTTATGGACCTATGTTATTGATGGTTATGCTGAGCCAGTTGATGTAGCAACATAATTGGCTCTCTCTAATGTTGACCGTGTTTTGTTGAAGGAAAACAGGAAGAAGGATAACAAGGCTCTTGGATTAATCTAGCAAGGATTAAACGAATCCATTTTTACAAAGATTTCTAGTGCTGCATCTTTGAAGATGGCTTGGGATATTCTTGAAACCTATTATCAAGATGTGTCCAAGGTGAAGACAGTCAAGTTGAAGAACTTGAGAAGGGATTTCGAAAATCTGAAGATGAAGGATATTGAAAATGTTGATACTTTCATGACTCAAGTAATTAGTGTTGTGAACCAACTTAGGTAGTATGGATATGATATTGAGAATAAGAGAGTTATTGAGAAATTGCTGAGAAGTTTACCCAAGAAGTTTGAACCCGTTGTTGTACCCATAGAGGAATTTAAGGATTTAAGTCAAATGCAAATTGATGAGTTAACTGGTTCCCTTGTTGTACATGAATCTAGGATATATATATATATGAAGAAGGATCATTGGAGCATGCTTTCAAATCCCAACTGCATGTTACCAGAGGCAGAGGCAGAGGAAGGTTTCATACTCGTGGTAGAGGAGGTCGATTTGATGGTCGAAGGGACAATAGAGCTGAATCAGATTATGAGCAGAAGTCCCAGCAGAATCCTCCTAATTTGAGAGGGAGTAGTAGAAAACCCTTGCAGCAAGAAAATTAGAAGTAGGATAAAACTAAAGTACAATGTTATTATTGTAAGACATTCAGGAATTTTGCTAACAAATGTTGGAAGAAATAGGTAGATGCTGGAAAGTAGTCTGCACATATTACAAATGAGTCTGAGGATCATCAAAATACTGTGTTTTTGACCTATAATGTCACTCAGGAAAGTGCAAATGATATTTGGTTTTTGGATAGTGGTTGCAGTAACCACATGACTGGTAATAAGGATTTATTTTCATTTATTGACAATAGTATTCAGTCTGAAGTAAAACTGGGAAATGACTGTAAGGTTACAATTAATGGTAAAGGTGTAGTTCTAATTTACACTAAGGATAATCAGAAAAGAAATATTGATGATGTTTATTTTGTGCCTGGTCTAAAATGCAATCATATTAGTGTTGGACAACTGATGGAGAAAAAGTACATAGTGTTTTTCAAGAACAAGGTATGTACAATCTATGATAAATTTCCCAGAAAACAGTTGATTGCAAAAGTAGAGATGACCAAGAATAGAATGTTTCCACTTGTTATGAGAAATGATTTGAGTGTTTCTTTGGATGTTTATAAAGCTAGAAGTTTAGATGAATCTTGGTTATGGCATTTGAGATATGGTCATTTACATTTTGGTGTCTTAGATCTATTACAGAAGAAACATATGGTAAATGGGTTACCTTGTATTCAACAACCTGCAAGCTCTTATCAGAGCTACATACTTGGAAAACATCACAGAGAGAAATTTGTTTAAGGTGTTTCCTACAGAGCAAAATCTCCATTGGAAATTGTCCACACAGATTTACATGGACCTATGAAAACACCTTATTTAACTGGATGTGTTTATTTTATGACTTTCATTGATGATTTCAGTAGGAAAACTTGGTTGTGTTTGTTGAAACAGAAATCTGAAGCCTTTGATGTTTTTAAGAAGTTTAAGTCTATGGTTGAGAATGAGAGTGGTCAAACCATTAAAATCTTAAGGTGTGATAGAGAATGTGAATACAAACTTAATGAATTCATTGAATTTTGTGATCTTCATGGAATTAAAAGGTAGTTTACTGCTTGATATACTCCACATCATAATAGAGTGGCTGAAAGGAAGAATCAAACCATCATGGATATGGCTCGAAGCATGTTGAAAGAGAAGCATATTTCAAATGAATATTGGGGAGATGCAGTTCTTTTCTCTATTTTTATCTGGAATAGAAGTCTAACCAAGACCGTGAGGGATCATGTACCTCAGGAAGCCTGGGATGGTAAGCTTTGCAATGTTTCTCATTTCAAAATTTTTGGATGTGTTGCATTTGTGCATGTACCTGCAGAAATGAGGAAGAAGTTGGATGATAGAAGCAAAAGATGTATCTTTGTTGGATACACTGAAGAGTCTAGGGCATATAGACTCTACAATCCCATCACCAATAAGTATGTAATCAACAAAGATGTTCAATTTAAAGAAGAGGAATCCTGGGATGGAAGTATTGATAAATCTGTTTCAGAGGGAGTTGTGTTACCCCATGAAGATGATGATGGAGCTGAGTAGGCTGAAGGAGGTGGACAGTTGGCTCCACATGTACATACGCTTATAGAAAGAAGTCCTACAAGGGAAGCACCAAATTTCAACCCATCTCAATTTAGAACGCTAAGAAATCATGAGCGTGGTGAGCCATCTGGACATGGTGGACATCAAATAGATTCACAGGTAAGTAGTGAATCGAATCCTACTTTATCTTCATTGAAAAACAAATTTAAAGGTCAAAAGACTAGAAGCTTAAGAGAATTATATGATCATAATGAAGAAGTAGATCATATTTCAAATTTTGTATTAATGGCACGTGATCTTGTAAGTTTTAATGAAGCTGCTAAAGAGGATGTTTGGATAAAAGCAATGGATGAGGATATTGATTCGATCGAAAGAAATAACACTTGGTATCTTGTCTATTTACCTGAAGGTAAGAAGAGAATTGGTGTTAAGTGGATTTATAAGACTAAGTTGAATGCAAATGGTGAAGTTGAAAAGTACAAGGCAAGACTTTTAGCTCAGGGGTTTAGTCAATAACCCGGTATTGATTACAATGAAACATTTTCTCCTCTAGCAAGAATTGACACTGTGAGGATGGTCTTAGCTATTGCATCTCAGAATAGATGGATCATACATCAGATGGACGTTAAGTATGAATTCTTGAATGGATGTTTGGAAGAAGAGGTTTATGTAAGACAACCTCCGAGTTATGAGATTGATAAGCACAGAGATAAAGTTTACAAGTTAAGGAAATCTTTATATGGATTGAACCAGACATCTAGAGTATGGTATAGTAGGATTGATGAATACCTGATTAGTGTTGGATTCAGTAGAAGTCCAAGTGAGAAAATCCTGTATACAAAGATAAACCAGGAAGGTAAAATTTTGATTGTATGTCTGTATGTTGATGACCTGATTTTTACTAGAGATCTATCTGTAGATGATTTTAAAAATGCCATGAAAACAAAGTTTGAGATGACTGATTTAGGATTGATGAAGTATTTTCTTGGAATTGAAGTGGATCAATCTGATGATGGCATTTTCATTTGTCAAACTAACTATGCAAATGAAGTATTGAAAATGTTTAGAATGTTGAATTGTAAACCAGCTGCAACACCTATGGAAACTGGTATTAAACTTAGCAAGTAAGATGAGGGATCATATGTTGATCCAACTCTGTATAAGAGGCTGGTTGGAAGCCTTATGTACTTAACAACAACCAGACCTGATATCATGTTTTTTGTAAGTTTGATTTCGAGATTCATGGAGACTTCGAACAGTACTCATTGGCAAGCAGGAAAGAGGATCCTGAGATATGTTGTTGGAACAATTGACTTTGGTATCTGATACACATCAAGTTTAAACTTTGAGCTGATCAGATATACTGATAGTGATTTCGCAGGTTCCATTGATGACAGGAAAAACACATCTGGGTATGTGTTCAGTCTTGGATCTGGAGCAGTGGCATGGGCATGAAAGAAGCAACCCATTGTGACTCTATCTTCTATTGAGGTAGAATATGTTGCAATAGCTACAGCTGCATGTCAAGTTGTGTGGATGAGAAGGGTCTTGAATGAATTGTTGCATGACAAGAATGATGCAACCCAAATTGTCTGTGACAATAAATCTGCCATTGCACTGTCAAAAAATCACGTCTTTCACAAAAATATCAGGAGAAAAATTCGTAGAAATAGAAACCAAAACTTAAACCATCCATATAGAGGGCATCCAGAGGACAATTGATTCTGTAGTCATAAAACATAAAAGTTTACGCAGTGGACGTCACAATGATGATGTCAGTGTATGATTGGGTGCATATATATTCGTGATGGGGCGGATCGGTAACTTGAATTACGAAGCTTATCCTATTGGAGCATCCATGATATTGAATCTGGACTCCCTTATCTCCTTAGGATCGGGTTCATATTTGTAAAGCCAAATCGATGGTCGGCAGTAGCGGGGCCGAGGTCTTCGAATAACAAGATTGATGGATCGAAAAAATGTAGCTCTAAAGAGTAGATATAAAGGATGATGGGATAGGAATCGACCATAATATTTGAGTCACGGACTTCAACTCTACCTTTCTGACACTGACGGGATGATGAGATCGGAATAAAATATTTGAGGAACGGACTTTATCTCTACCTTTATGACCTTGACCCTAACTCGATTGTAGAAGATTTGGGTCATCGGAAGCCAGCTGCAGAGTCAATAGTTTACTTTGCCCCTTATTTATATATTTGCCCACAATCATCTTCCCAGGTATTAAGGAAGAGACACGTATAAGATTTTTTTAATTTGTACCTATACTAAACTAGTTGCTTACAATCATCTTCCAAAGTAATAATTGAGAAACACGCATGGGAAATTTTTTAAATAAAGAGTGTTACTTACGCTGAGATTAAAATCGCGGTTGGCGCCAGATGACAGTGGACAAAATCGACCAGTGGGAGCCGGTATCAAGCATACTTCCAAAAACTCCTACGACAAATCTTCACCAGGTATGCACGTTAGGCCATTGGACGGGCACGTGGCGAAGTCAAGCGCCTTCCCCGCTTGTCCATCGGAAGCCCCGAACTTAGATGCCGGTTATTTCTGTGAAATTCTACTAACATCGTAATCTCATTAATCCCGTTCAAAATGTGGCTAGTGTACTGCCTAATAAACTATTCTAAATGAACAACGCAGCTAAAATAGATGAAGGTTGGCTTTATTTGTGAGAAATCAAGTGAAAATCATAGAGAATTTATTATGTATATGTATATGTTTGAGATAAATTTTATCATTTGAAATTTATTAAGTATTTTTGAAATTTACTAAGTATCTTAACTAATAAGTTATTGTCAACAACCTGAAACAAGGGTCAAGATGTCCAAAAATACAATTTTTAAGTATTATTACAATGGACCAACATGCCCACTTTGAAAGAATTGCAATCAAGTGGAAAAGATAACAAACACATGTGCTACCCAACCACTTGAACTTTGAACCCTCTACAACTTTCCAAGTATCATTTATAATATAAAAAGTACTATGAACAAGGATACTTCAAAACTATTTAAGTCAAAACAATGATAATCATTTCTTTAATCCAAGCATAGTAGCTTTCCCATTTACCCTACCTAATAGCTTTTTAATATTTTCTTATTTATCATATGAGAAAGGAAGTTTTTTTAAAACTATTCACATTTGAATCTTCATACTTTTAAGAATCACATTTAATCAAACAAAGTGATGGACATTAGCTTATCACTAAGAATTGTTTTCACAAAATCATAATTTTTTTTTTGAAATTGATTTGTTTCTTCACTTAATACCTTATATCAATTTTCATACTTTAAATCATTTTTCAAGTTAATATTATCATTGAAATCAATGCACCTTATCATTTAAGGTTATTGCATTGCTAAAATCAATGCAATTATTTGATTAATGTAGAGTCTAAATCATTTTATGTGCATCATCATTACTAAAATCAATACACCATATTGTTTTGCATTGTCATGGATGAAATCAATGCAACTAATTGTTTGTCAAAAAAAACAATTCATTATATTATTGTTGAAATCTATGCAACAAACACTAAAACAAATGCACAAACACCTAAATGAAGGTAATATATTGAAATCAATGGAATAGTAATTGAAATCAATAGATGAATAGTCAAATGAATGTAATATTGAAATCAATGCAACATATACTAACTTACTATTGAAATAACATAAATAGATTTATTCCATTGTACATGATACATTTTCTCATTTTTCTCATTAAAAATGACATGATCAAGTAATTGAAGAAATCGATGTAAAATAAAAGTTAATTTCGAATGTGTCTATTGAGTGAGTGCAAAATAATGATGTTATGTTAACTTAGAGGGATTATTCAAGGTACTTTTACAATGAATTTGAATATGGTGTAAGAAGATGAAACATAGGAAATGTAATTATATTTTCGAATATACAACTTTTATTCATAGAAATTGTGAACAAATATGTCAAATTTGATTTTTTATAACAATGGTATGTTATTTTTCTAACAAAATGTAAGGTATATGTCTTTGTTTGTGAAAGTGTTGAGTATCTTAACTTGTACAAATGTAGAGAACCTGTTGTTCTAGTGAGTTGTAGTTTTTTGAAATTTATAATATTAATTTTATATTTTTTTAAGATTATAAAAATTAATGTATCCTTGAAATTACAACATCTTTTGTTCGTGGAGGATAAGAAGCTCTTAACATGATCAAAATAATTTATTTTTTTTAGATCCCAAATATCGGTCTCCTCTAGTGCAACATGTAAATCATTCGAGAAATGTTTAAGCACACAGAACATTATAGCATAAATAAGAGAGGTATGTATTCTATGATTTTGATATATGTGAAGAAAAAAATAGATTAAAAATAATAAACAATATTGATTTTAAAAAGTTGTATATTTGGAATTTGCATAGCTACCTCTATCTATGTCTATAGTTTCATCAACAACTCAATTTTTTTGCCTATAGAAAAATAAAGTCAAAGACAAATATATAAATAGGTATTCAAAACAATGGAGGGTATTATCAATTTACAGAAATATCCACTAGGTTTGTCATATCCAACCTAAATATGATGCACTTGGCATACATGATTTCAATCTCAACCAAAAAAATAGCACGCACTCATTCGTAAGAGAGCGCACACACTCCTATAAGATATTTGTTATTTCACAATCCCCCTCCCTCCCACTCTCTCTCTCTCCTCAATCTACCCCGTTCTATATCTCCCTCTAAATATCAATATCAATGTAGAAAACACAGTGAGCTACACATAGACTTCATCAAGAAACTTCTTGAGGATTACACTATTGGGGTGTTATATTTCTCTATACATGATCAAGCTGAAGACATTTACACAAAGCCTCTTAGACAAGTGGAGTTCTCTAAAATTTGATTTATGTTATGAGTTTAAGAGTTCTCTTTAGAAGGGATATACTCTAATGCCTCCTTCCTTTCCCTGTTGTTTCACATTTGTAAATTTTTCATTCATATTTCAAAGTGTTGAAGAAAAATGTTAGGATATTTAGACACTTTTGCTAGTAACTTAATACCTTGACTTAGTCTTTCTATTATACCATGAACATTTAAATAATATAAATAGTGGATAGTAGAGAGTTCATCATATTTGTAAATTTGTAAAAAACTAATGGAAGCATATCCATTTTAAGAAACCAATGTTTCGGATTGCATTAAATTGAGTACATCATCAGCGATCGCTCAATCTAAATATTGCGGTGACACCTTGAAAATCTTGAATTTAACATATTTTCATGGCATTTCTTTAAAAATTCCAGATCCTTTTTCAATTTCACCCTCCTTAATCTGAGATTCTAAAACAAAGTTGAGTTTGTTGCCATATGGCTTCCATGGAGGGATTGCACTGTGGAGATTAGAGTGTTCATCACATGTACAAATTTATAAAAGATATTGGAAACCTATGTCTAAAGAAACCAATGTTTCCTAGTGCATTAAATTGATTCCATCATTACGGGGGTTCACTCATATCCTTTTGCAATTTCACCCTCCTTAATCTGAGATTCTAAGTCGAGTTTGTTGCCATATGGCTTCCATGGAGGGATTGAACTGTGGAGATTAGAGTGTTCATCACATTTACAAATTTGTAAAAGATATTGGAAACCTATGTATAAAGAAACCAATGTTTCCCACTGCATTAAATTGATTCCATCATTAGGGCGATCACTCAGATCCTTTTGCATTTTCACCCTCCTTAATCTGAGTTTCTAAAACAAAGTCGAGTTTGTTGCCATATGGCTTCCATGGAGGGATTGAACTATGGAGATTAGAGTGTTCATCACATGTACAAATTTGTAAAATATACTATGACTAAAGAAACCAATGTTTCCTACTGCATTAAATTGATTCCATTAGTAGGGTGACCACTCAATCTGAAAATTGAGGTAACACCTTGCAAGCTTGGCATTAACCTATTTTCCCTGCATTTCTTCAAAAATTCCAGATCCGTTTTCTATTTTTCCCTCTTCAATATGTGATTTCCAAACATAATCGAGTATTCTGCCATATCCCTTCCATGGAGGGATTGAATTGTGGAGATTAGCGAGTTCATCACAAGTTCAAATTTGTAAAACATATTGAAAACATGCGACGAGATTGAATTGCATCTTCTCTATTCTATATTCCATTCTGACCTAGTTGCTACACTAGCAAATTGGGCAACATCTCATCATACTTATGACGTTATATTTATTAGTAATGATATCAAACTTTTAGGGTAACCATCTCATCATAATTATGTTTTAGGTTGATGACGTTATATTCATAATTATGTTTCATGTTGATGACGTTATATTCATTAGTAATGATATAAAACTTTTAACACATATATGTAAAATCAAATATGAAGAATAGGGTAACCTTCTCATCACAATTATGTTTTATGTTGATGAGGTTATATTCATTAGTAATGATATCAAACTTTTAACCCATGTATGCAAAACTGGACTTTTAACCCATGTATGTAAAATCCATGTTTGTAAAATCCTCCAATTTTAAGAAGAAATTTGAAATGGCCTTCACGTCTTGCAAAACTTATGTATGTAAAATCTTCCAATTTTAAGAAGAAATTTGAAATAGACTTCAGGTCTTACAAATAAAAGAAGGAATTTTTGTTTATGTAAAATATGTAAAATCCTCCAATTTTAAGAAAAAATTTGAAATGACCTCCACCTCTTGCAAGGAAAAGAAGGAATTTTTGTTTCATGTAAAATTGGACTTTTAACCCATGTATATAAAATCCTCCAATTTTAAAAAGAAATTTGAAATGGCCTCCAAGTCTTGCAAAGAAAAGAAGGAATTTTTGTTTATGTAAAATTGGACTTTTAACCCATGTATGTAAAATCCTCCAATTTTAAGAAGAAATTTGAAATGGCCTCCATGTCTTGCAAAGAAACGAAGGAATTTTTGTTTCCTATGTACATGACTTTATTATCTTCTTTTACATAGAAAATTAAAAACCAGCCTCATATCTTTTAAGTTCTTTTACATGGAAAAATATCAACCAACCCCACATCCCTTCCAATCTAGATTCAAACTTGTTGCCACCTAGACATGAAGTAGATGCCAATTTCTACCATTAATTAGTCGGTATCCTTTTATCTCTTCCTGAGAAATGTCTCCATATTTTCTTAGTTCTTCATCTTAATGTCTAATATGTGCAAACACCCCCATGAAATCCATTGCAAAGCAACAAAAATGATACTTTGGTGTATTTGAGGTAAAATCCATTTTGGGATAATCAGTTTTTATGGGGTGCGTCATTGTTGGTTGGTTTAATTCATTATGAATGGATTTGAATGATCAAAAGTTTACTATAAGTTATGTTTCTTAGTCTTGATTCCAAACATGTCACTAAGACCAGATAGAAGCAACATGCTCTTTCTCTTTCTTCAAAAAAAGAAGAGTAAAATAACAATTAGTGCAAATCAAGAAGCCCTTAGCTTCAATAAATCCTTTTAGAATTTGAATTCCCACAAAAACATCCAACCACACTCCAATGTGATAAACAAAGTGTTTAGTCAATTCAATATCAATGTAGAAAAAACATTGAACTACACTTTCACTTCATCAAGAAGATATTTATACAAAATCTCTTACATAAGTGAAGTTTTCTAAACTTTGATCTAAACTAGGTATTTTAAAATTCTCATTAGAGAGAATAGACTCTAATACCTCTTTCCTTTCCCTGTTGTGTTAAAATTTTCAATCATATTCTAAAGTGTTGAAAATAATTATTTTTTGTGACTACCTTATTACCTAGACATATTCTTTTGTAATGTACCATGAATATTTAAATAATATAAATAATTAGATTGGATAGCTCATCACATGCGCAAATTTGTAAAAAATATTGTAAATATTCATCAATTGTAAGAAACCACGTTTCGTACTGCATTGAATTTGTTACCATCATCCGAGCGATCACTCAATCTAAAGATTGGGGTGACACGGTGACACCTTGCAAAGTTTGGTTTTAACTTATTTTCTAAAGGTTGTGTTTACACGTTGCAAAGCTTGGCTTAAACTTATTTTCCCGGCATTTCTTTAAAAATTCGAGATCCGTTAGCAATTTCGACCTCCTCAATAGATTCTCAAACAAAGTCGAGTTTGCAGCCGTATAGCTTCCATGCAGGGATTGAACTGTGGAGATTAGAGTGTTCGTCACAGGTTCAAATTTGTAAAAAATATTGTAAACGTGCGTCAATTTTAAGAAACCAACGTTTCCTACTGCATTAAATTGAGTCCATGATCAGGGCGATCACTCAATCTGAAGGGGTGACACCTTGGAAGCTTGGCGTTAACTTATTTTCCCGGCATTTCTTCAAAAATTCCAGATCCGTTTTCTATTTTTCCCTCTTCACTCTGACATTCCCAAAGAGAATAGAGTCTTCTGCCATATCCCTTCCATGGACGGATTGTATTGTGGAGATGAGAGAGTTCATCAAAGGTACAAATTTGTAAAATCTACTGGAAACCTACGTCAATTTTAAGAAACCAAGGTTTCCGACTATTCCGCATCCGTTTGGAATTTCGCCCTGCGTCAATTTTAAGAAACCAACTTTTTGGATTGAATTAAATAGAGTCCATCATCAGGGCGATCACTCAGTCTGAAGATTGGGTTCACACCTTGCAAAATTTTGGCGTTAACCTATTTTCACGCCATTTCTTCAAAAAATTCCAGATCCGTTTGCAATTTCGCTCTCTTCACTGTTAGATTCGAGAACAGAGTTAAGTCTGCTGCCATATGCCTTCCCTGACGTTATTGAATTGTGGAGATGAGAGAGTTCATCACAGGTGCAAATTTGTAAAAAATATGGGAAACCTGCGTCAATTTTAAGAAACCAACCTTCAACGTTTAGAACTGCATTAGATTGAGTCCATCATCGGGGCGATCACTCAATCTGAAGATTAGGGTGACACCTTGCAAAGGATGGCGTTAACCTATTTTCCCAGAATTTCTTTAAAAATTCCAGATCCATTTGGAATTTCGCCTTCTTCAATTTGAGATTCTCAAACAGAGTCGAGTCTGCTGCCATATCCCTTCCATGGAGGGATTGAATTGTGGAGATTGGAGAGTTCATGACAGGTGCAAATTTGTAAAAAATATTGGAAACCTCCGTCAATTTTAAGAAACCAATGTTTCGAACTTCATTAAATTGAGTCCATCTTTAGGGCGACCACTCAATCTGATGATTGGGCTGACACCTTGCAATGTTTTGGCGTTAACCTATTTTCCGGGCATTTCTTTAAAAATTCCAGTTCCGTTTGCAATTTCGCCCTCTTCAATCTGAGATTCCTAAATTGCAAACGGATCTGGAATTTTGAAAGAAATGCCGGGAAAATGGGTTAACGCCGAACTTTGCAAGGTGTCACCCCGAATCTTCAAATTGAGTGGTGTCCCTAATGATAGACTCAATTTAATGCAGTACCAAAGGTTGGTTTCTTAAAATTGACGCAGGTTTCCAATATTTTTTACAAATTTGCACCTGTGATGAACTCTCTCATCTCCACAATTCAATCCCCTCAGGGAAGCGATATGGCAACATACGCGACTTTCTAATCTTCACAATTCAATCCCTCCACGGAAGTGATATGGC
The DNA here is from genome assembly GCA_032191745.1 of Picea mariana. Lineage (NCBI taxonomy): Eukaryota > Viridiplantae > Streptophyta > Pinopsida > Pinales > Pinaceae > Picea > Picea mariana. The sequence continues at coordinate 9,432 of JASDQU010884050.1, read as the reverse complement.
AGCAGACTCGACTCTGCTTGGGAAAATAAATGTCAGGAAAATAGGTTAACCCAAGCTTTGCAATGTGTCACTCAATTTTCAGATTGAGTGAATCTATGAATAAAAATTTATTTTAAAATGTAGAAATTTTGGTCAATATTACTAATCCTTTATATATCAACTATAAATGTTTGGCTATATTTTTTAAAAAATATTTAAATTTTTAAGTATTTTATATAGTTTTTATAAAATTTTGACCATTTTTAAGGTAAAGTAATTTTATCCTATAAAATTTAGGTCAATCATTTTTAAAATAATTAATCTTGTTTTTGAAAAAATCATAAAAAATTAGTCCATAACAAAATTTAAATCCTAAATCATCTTTTTGATTAATAATGCAATCATATGATTGAGTGTCACTCCAAAATGTTAGTTTCTTAAAATTGACTTAGGTTTCCAATATATTTTACAAATATAAATAATATGATTTATTTCTCTAATATGTTGAAATTGAAAAAGGAAAAATAAAACAATTCCTTAATCACCTCAAAAAAAACACAATATGATTCATTTCTTTAATATGTAGAAGTTGAAAAAGATGATTTATTTCTTTAATATGTAGAAGTTGAAAAAGAAGGAATAAAAAAATTCCTTGATAACCCAAAAAAAAAACAAGTTGGCTTGCACTTTAAACCAAACATCTTAGAGATTCAAAGAATGCATAGGCGTAAGTAGTAGGATAAGATGATTATCGAGGTTGGATAAAACGGTCTTTGGAAACAAAACCACCCAAAAAAGGTAATTAAAGCGATTATAGTGGCGATGAACATGCCCAGCTTAAATTAAAGGAGATATGAAGTTCAATATAATGGTAATTATTAAAATCACTTGTCACGGAAACTACCATATCTTAATTGTTGGGTCACATACATGGAGCGAGTTTTAGCTGTCTTAAGGGGTTTAATTTTTTGATATATACACAAAAAGAAACTAAACATATTCTATTGACTCCCAGATATATAAATTACAAATAGCTGGCACATAACAACCCGCCATAAAGCCTGTATCATCAATACATATATTAAGGCTTGATATACTAAATATCCTTCACCTATTTCAGATTATTTTATAAACGTTCACACCTCCTAAAATGATATAAGCTTCAAATTCCCAGTTGCTGAAACTAAACCTTCAGCCCTCAGGCTGCCATTCGAGTCTCATTTCCAAGAGACCAGATTTAACGCGACCTAGCTTGAAGCACACGTCCTGAACTATTCGACCATTATCATGCTGGACGATCCAACTATCTTTGGCGAGGTAGCGATTATTGGATTGAGCCACTACTTTCTTTCCAGTTGCCATGGGATACGATTCTTCGAGAAGAGGCTGTAGGTCAATTTCAGCTTCTCCCAAGAAATCCTTCCGTTTGAATTTCGGGAATTTATCCTCATCCAATACTTCCTGCAAAATTCAAACCATTGATTCGTTCATATCATCACAATGGAACGGGTAAAATTTTATTCAGAAAGAATTAGGTTTAGATTTAAAGAGGATACCACAGTGAGTAAGCAATGATCACCATAAGAAACATCAGTGAATGTCAACCCTTCATCCCAAACGGGATTAAGGGTCCTTTTTTTCACACTCGTCTTCTTCGTCTGAGAACGGAGAGAAGAAAACAAACTTGCGGTTAGAGGTATTAATTCGTGGCAAAGCGAAAATCGTTGTCGCCCACAAAATATTATAACAGAACATTCTGTGTGAAAGCTGAATCAGAGTTACTATAAATGTAGCTAATACTTGCAATGCTAAGATAAAAAATTGGTAGGTTAAGAGATTACGGACTTGTTCACCCAATCTGATGACAACGTAAGGATCACTACTCTTTACGATGTGATCCCCAATCACTAAATTGGACCCCTTTATCACCCGCACTATGAGCTCCCCCATATCTCTGCAGCTTACAGAAAACACAAAAAGATAAGAAGTGAGAGCCCTCAGATTGCACGACCTATGGTAAGTGACTGTTATATAATGGGCACCCGCAAACGAACACACAACTTTTAAAAGTTTTGCAGTCTCCATCCGCAGACCTAAAAAGCAGAAAGAATATATCGAGTGGTCGAATAGGTGAATTTAATAATGGAATACCGGACTAAAAAGAAGAGAGGAATGGAATAAAACTTTATGCGCCGTTGGGTACAATATTTTTAGTCCATGAATAGATTAAAACACTTTCGTAATGGAACAGTTAAGTTAAGCAGTTAAATTAGGGTTAGGCTGGCATCCTCGGATTTTTATGCTCAAATTATTGCCTTTGCTTTACAATTTGAGTTATTCACCTTAGATACCAAAAAGTAGTCAAGGGAGAGTTACAATGTGAAAAATTGTATAAAAGAGAGAAGCAAACTTAAAAGATATTAGTGATAAGAAGATCTATATAAAAATATGTTATTTCACACCTATTAACTCTAAATTTTTATATAAAAGAAATAATTTAGAAAAAAAAGATATTAGTGATAAGATCTATATAAAAGTATGTTATTTCACACCTATTAACATCTATATAAAAGAAACAATTTAGAAGAGGATGGAGGTATGCGGAAACCATAGCTATCTGTTGGCCATCCTGGAATGCCTTTCTGCGGTTTTATCGGGTCTCCTTTGTAGGGATCCTTTACTAATGGTTCGATCCTTTAGCATCCAAAGCTAGGGTTTCGATTATGGCGGTGTATCAAGAAGACGTGGTATTCGTATAACCTATTGGAGGGGACTAATATTTAGTTGTCACGAGTTGGCAGCTGGCAGTCCCCTTCATCACATCACCTACCTGTTGGTTTGCCGATGGAAGGGGATCAATTGGCTGGGGTTTTCACTTATTCGGGAGCGCCCAGGTCGGAAGGTTTTTTGGCGCTGCAATTAGACTCACATGGTTGGTAGACCCACAAGCCTTGGGGTCGACAGCAGGTTTCGGATGGCATGTCTCCAAAGCGATTTTCGGTGGTGGGGATCTCCCCCTTGGTGAAAACCCTTGTTTTTCATTGGGACCTATCTCGTCGTCCCCGTTTTCTTGGCCTAAGTATGGTGGTGGCTTAGGTTCTGAATA
>JASDQU010884049.1:3379-14738 GCA_032191745.1 Picea mariana | reverse complement strand
AGTGATAATTCTTAATTATTAATGACAATAATATTGGTTGATTTTGGTAATATTCTAAGAGTAAGTTAAGAATATCCAAACATAGATATAGAATCCATTGGGAATCATTGAAAATAGAGCTAAGTTTTTAGGGATATCTCAAAAAAGTTTTGAAATCTTCTAATGATAGATAAATAATCTCTTAAGATTATCCTAAGAAATGGAGAGAAGTATATAAAATTTCCTATTAATATCCTTCCTTTGAATCTTTTCCCAAATCATGAGGTGATCTCTTAAGGATTCTATGAGAAACCTCCTAGGAATACTTGATAATATTTTAAATTCTTAGGAATCTCCTAAGAATTTAAAGTAATATTAGAGAATGCATAAAAATGCATATACTTCTTACCTTTTAAGAGTGATTTGCAACCTCACAAGGTTCACTTGAATCCTTTAAAGGATACCTTGTGACTTCATGATACACTCATGAATTTGATACACACCATTGTACCATCGAAGGGTTACTTGTGACTTTCCTAGGGTGCCTTATGACCCCATACTTGACCCTTGTATAACAATCTCATGGAACAACATCACAGCCTCATGACACACCCTCACGACCTCTTGAGATGCCTTGAAATCATTAAAGAATATCTTAAGAATCTTTATGATTTTTTAGAATATGATGAATAAATAAAGAAACTCTTATGGGTCTCCTATGAATTCTTTCATAATTTTAAGAATCTCTCTTAAGAACCTTTGAGAATATCGAAAATGGATAAATAGTATTTTGGGAATCCTTGAGAGTAGATAGAGAATCTCCTAAAAATATATTGGGAATCTCCACCCTAGAATCTATCACAGACTCACCTCAAAATCTTTGGAAATGTTAATATAATCCCTATTTAAGCCTTGATAACAAACAAAGAATCTTTAGGATTTTTTCTAGGAATATTTGACAATGTTGATAGAATATCATATGGATCTTTAAGAAGGAGTAAGGAAATTTGTTGGAAATCACTTAAGAATTTTTTTGTAATCTTGTAGAATAAGTATAGAATCTCATGTGGGTCGTTGAAATGGAAGAATAATCTTTTGGGAATATTTGAGAATGGACAAAACATGTTCTAGAAATATTTGAGGATTACCCAAAGAATTTCCTATGAATCTTTATAAATGGACAAAAAAATCTCTTGAAGATGTATGAGAATGGATTAAAAATCTCCCATAAATTAAAATCTCTTTGGAATCTCCAAGAATATTTTAGAAATATCTAAGAAACTTGAGGAACGAGTATATAATATCTTAATAATATATAAGAATGGATAAAGAATATATTGATAATGTCTTCAAAATCTACAATAAATCCCCATGGATTTTCTTGGGAATCTATAAAAAAATATCTAAGAGTGAACAAAAAGTCTTGTGGAATTCTCTAAAAATGAATAGAGAATCTCCATGGAGGAAAATCATGGGAATATTTTATAAATTGTTTAGGCATTTTTTAGAATCAACAAATAATACCGTAGGGATTATTCAGAATGAACATAGAATCTTATCCGAGTGATTATCCAAACCTGCTACTAACTCAAATATGGTCCTACATCTTGCTAGTTATACAACAGTTTTGCAAGTCCTGAACTTTCTATGCATTTTCTAGGAACTTCCAATGCATTTTTGGTAATTGACATAGATTGGATATCTTTGATTACCAGGTCACCAAACACATATAGAGTAGAACAATATTTGTAACAATCAAAGAAACACCCCAAAACAATTTCACATGCAAAATTTGTTACCTTGGGAAGTTGACATATCAACTAGGCTCCTTGGGACCCACATTATTTTTTCCACCTCATCTCCTAGGGTTAAGTTTTTGAATCTTAGGGTTTTAGGATTTCTGTTAAAATATAGTTTCATTGTCCTGTAATGGGATTTATTGCAAATTAGCATAGCCTTTACATTTCTTCCAAGAGATAAGTTATCACCATTCCAGCCAATTTATATTTCTTTTCGTATTGTAGGGTTTGCATTATTATTTCATCAATAGAGTTTTGGTTTCATTGTATTATTGTGCTCTTTGTGATACATTTTTTTTTTATTTTTTCCATTATTGCTACCTTCATTTCTCTCTCAACATAATTCATATTAGTGGTAGTTTTTTTGTGCATTTCCTTGAGAAAGTTATGGTACAAGGATTTGGGACTTGAAATAACTAAGCATGGTGAAGACCTTCCTTTCCAATCCAAGTGGCCTCCCATGGTGGAAAAAATAAATATGATGGAGTAGGAGATCCTATCAATATGTTTCTCGAGGAAGGCCTTGGACTATAGAGGAATAAGATGATGGATAATTTCACCCAAATTCTTTGACAACTCCCAACAATGATGGAGACACCTTCAACAAGTAGTCACTTTAAAGGTATGATTCCCTTCAAGGTACAAGTTAACTTTGACATTCATTTATTTGAAAGAATTATAAATGTGAATGCTTTAGAGAAAGGCTTAAGTCTCTTAAAGAGTTATCCCTTTGCTCAATTTTTTTCCAATAGTGAGAAGATAATATTTGCACTCCTTAAGTCCCTTTCCCATGTCAAATATTGCTGGGATGGAAACTTTGTATAGCATGTCAAAGATAAATATAAATCATTTTGGATAGAACCCACTTGGGTGGATTTTGTTGATACCCTTAAGGAGGAATTCTACCATGTTGGAAACCATGATAATCAATACATGAGATGGATGACTTTGTGCTAGGAGAAAGAGATGGACAACTTTGTGCTAGGAAAAAGGCTATGTGATGCTGGAGTAGGCTAAACCTTCCATACCTTATGCTCAAATTTGGGTATCAAGGATTGGAAGTGGTACTTGGTTCTTAAATACCACAATGGTCTACATAGGTAGATCCAAAGAATTAAGTTTTTGGATGTCTCTTCATTAGGATCCACTTATTGATATGTTGTCAAGATAAACTATTTGACAAAAGGGTAAGAGAGAGTTTGGGCCGACACATTATCCACAAGGAAATAATGTAAAGACAATTCCCACCAGTAGCGCAAAGGATAGAGCAAGGAAAACCAACCTTAGGATAACCAGTCCAACCTACAAGTAAAGAAGAGTAACAAGAAGGCAAAGGACACTAGAAAGTGGTGTGAGATCCATAAAATCCCTTGGCACAACATTGATGATTGTTGTTTTTCAAGTTTAAAGCATTAGAATCTAATTCTAAGTTGAATAAGGGGAAAATAATCATTTATATTAACCCAATGTTACCATGGCTACCAGAAAGGGATAGCTAAAGGAAAAAAGAGGATCCCAAGGAAGGTGAGTGCATCTTCCACTCATAGATGTAGGTGAAAGGGACTCTAGTACCTGACACCAAAAACTATAAAAACTTAATCACAATAGAGGTCATCGATAATTTCAAGTTATTGACGATGTCATACCTTTAGCCATACACCATTGGATGAATGAGATAGAGGTGAGACCTCCACGTCAATTGACAATGTTTCTTGGACTACAACATAAATTTCTTCAAAGATGAGGTACTGTGTAATGTTTCCCCACTTGAAGTTTGTGATGTTCTTTTAGGAAAACTATATCTGTAGAAGCATCATGCTATTTATGATTCTAGGCCCCATATTTTCATCGTTACTTTAGGAGGTTAGCTATACAATGTTAGAATATAAAGGTCATATAGGTTATTAACATAGTCATATTAACAAAGTTGTTTTTTGAATTTAGGGTGCTTAATATTTTAGTGGTGTATTAATGACATTTTAGGGTTTATGGACTTAGGGTTTGTGTTGTCTCATTGGTATAAAGAGAGGGTTACTATTCTCATTTTATATCCAAGAATCATTTTCTTTCTTTTAGTTCTCTCTTTGTGTGTTTGGTTTTCATAATATGGTATTAGAGCCATGGTGATGGGAAGTCGAAGTGAAGCAAGAGAAGGGCCTACATACTATTAATTTTACTGATGGACCAAGGGACTTCATTCGATACAAAAAAAGAAGCTAAAGGGATTTCAAACTAGCTGAAACTATGTATAGAGTTTCTGGTTTAAAAGATGAGCATCATTGTTTTTTCTTGATTTAAAGCCATGTTCACATTTTATGAGAGAAACATTCGATTTCAATTTAAAGCCTGTTTTGAAAATTTTCTAGGTTAAATCAAATATTAAAATTGAAAAAGAGAGATAAGAAAACTGATTTGTAGGGTTCTACGTAGATCTTTTGGGGGATAGTTGATTTTTTTCCAGTTGTATGATTGTACAGACAAACCATTCAAATGTATGGAAAAATTTGTATTATTGTATGGACTATACAAAATCCACACTGCAAGAATTTTTTGGAGGGTTTTGTCAGTTTCAACTCTGAACAATTTTTGTTTGAAAATTGATGGTAATTTTTGTTTCTAGGTTGAATTTATGTGTTTTTTTTTTAATGATTTCTGCAATTTTAGAGGGAAATTCGTTTGTTTCAACAATAACTTAGAAGATATGTGCATTTTTTTACTATTTTTTCAAAAAAATCTCTAGTTTTAGTAGAATTTTGACTGACCATTAACAAATTTAGTAGTTTGGGAAAAAATATTAGGCTTTATGGGCATAATTTCAACAGTTTCAGTAGGAATTTGGCTAATGTTTAACAATATTTGGTAGCTACAATAGTTGAGGGCATGTATTTTTTTGTTTTTTCTTCGTGATTTGTAGTTTGAAGGAGAAAAGTACAAATTTTGTGTAGTTTAGTCTCTATTTCAATACTTTTTTCTACACAATTATTTGATAAAATGGTTGGTTTGTCCAATATCATGTTGGATGGTAACCATCATTTTTCTGGTTAAAATTATAATACCTAGAAATAAAATATGTTAACCATTTTTTAGTATAGGTTTCCGGGTCAACTTGTGTTGGGGAAGGAAAATCAACTGACAATAGAAAATAAAGACTAACATAAATATGATGAGTAAAATAGAGAAGTGGTAATGCTCATAAATCTTTTTGTAACCAATGAGACACTTCTAAAAGTGTGTGATGATGGCACTATGAAGTATGTTGCAACCATTTGGAATCATTTGAGTGACTTTCATAAAGTATGAAACAAAGGTAGATCTTTTTTCTTGAAAAATACATTGTCTTCTATTAAGATGAATGAGAATAAATCTTTACATGAATATTGGTAGAGATTAAGGATATTATAAAGCAATTGAATGTCATTGAGTGGAATATGGAAGAAGCATACATGGTGGTAATCAATCTCAAGGGTTTACAAGTTTTATTTGATCATTTTACTAAAACACTTAATGTTACTATTGTTGACAAAGACATAAAGTTTGACTAGTTATACATAAAACCATTGTAGCAAGATAGGTCGAAAAATAATTTTGGCAATGAAAGTACAATAGTGAGTTCAAAATTAGCATCGGCAACACAATTAAAATGCAAGGGGAAGTTTGTTGGAAATAAATATGGAACAAACAATCAAGGTGACATAAATGAATAAAGTAATCATAATACCTTCACATGTCATTGTTGTGGAAAGGTGGTTCGTAAGAAGTTATGTGGAAAGTGGTTGTGGGAAACAAAGGAGGAGATCATTAGAAGGATAAACTCAATGTTGAAAAACACTAGGAAGATATTTCTCTCTTCATTTCCATGGCTAAGCAAGTAGATCATGGAAATTCATATGCTTGGTATATTGATTATGGTGCATCATGCCATTTCACCAATAGACACAATTGGTCTGTTAACAATGATACTTATGTTTCATCTGTAGTTTTTGGTGGTGGGGATGAGTTCATAATAGAAGGAAAATGAAATTTATAGATTACCTTAGGAGGTAAGAAATTGGTTTTCCTTAATGTCTATTATGTGTCAGGTATTAATAGAATTGGCTTTCAATAAATCAAATTATGAAGCAAAGACCCCACTTAGATGTTATTTTCAATGAACATAAATGTTACATGGTTGACAAGGGAAATGAGAGGGAAATTTATTTTGTTATTTAATATAATAGAATATTAAAGTTGGTTGATATAGATGATGCCAAAGAACATGCTTTGTTGGTTAAGAGTGTTCAAGCAACTAATATGATTTGGCATCAAAGGTATGGAAATTTGAATTTGCATTGTCTTTCTCATTTGAATAAATAATGTTAATGGATGTTCTTCTTGATATTCAACAAAAAAAATAGGGAATTTGTGGAGCTTTTTGGGTGGGAAAGCAACATTGAGCTCAATTTGATGAAGAACATGCTTGGAGAGCCAAGGAGGTAGTTCAATTGATTCATGTGAATGTTTGTGGGATTGTTGTAATATAAGCGATTGCACAAGGAAGTTACTAGTAGGTAACATACACATCATAATATACATAAAGAATGATCCAATAATATACAAGCATGCATACATAGAAGGAGATAAAGGAGAAAAGTAGTAGTGGAACCAACAATAGGTAGTGTTTTATTATATGAGATAAAAAACCACTATTATCTCTCATTACATCCATGATTGAATATATTTATGCATTGATTCATTTGGCAGATAGTTACAATTGATCCTAAATACCTTGGTCAGTTGACCCGACCCAATGGTTGATCAACTCAACTTACCTAGTCAACTTCCTTTTGTAGTCGACTAACAATTTACCTTGGTCAACTGCTAGGCCTAGTATACTAATCCCTCTAACATTTCTCCCACCTTCAAATCCTTGTCCATCCCAACAAAGAGGGAGATTTGAAAAACTACTATAAAATGATTAAGTGACAAAATTTACAAAATAATGTGTTCATGATGGTGTTACTTGAGTTTTCGATGGTCTTATTTATTTGAATAACTTTGTCGGAACTACTTTTATTGGATATGCGTGTGGTATTGATTCTACTTTGCTTATGAAATTGATTGTATTGAAGGTTCTAGCTGATCAATTGATGCTTCATTGACACCTTCTTTAACTTCACTTTCATTTCTAATATATTCTAACTAGTCTAGATCCTTTGCTAATGTTGATGGTGTCAATGCTCTGGCTTCATCAACGACAAGTCGTGTGAAAGATGTGCTTGAGATAAAGAAAGAAAATATTGGTCGAGATGGAGAAGTAGCAGGTCTCTATTGCTCTTGTACAAGTGCGACTATGGGACTCTTGGTGTAAATTCGATGAATATGTGGTGCCACTCATTGTAATTGAATTTAAAACTATTTTTATTCTTTGATTTCACATTGTATTTTCGAACTTAACATTTTTATTTGTACCAAATAGTTGAGATTTTTTTGAATAGAGGCATTATGTACCACCTTCAATTCTGGACTATACTTCTCCTGCATGCTTTGGACTTGTTTAAGGGTTTCTACAACATGTTTTGATGCAGTTCCATCTTCGACTTGAGTGTTCCTTGCATTTGAAACCATTGATTTTCCTAGGATAATAGCTCTTATTATCGAAATATTTGTGCTTGTGCCAAATCCCCAACTCAAGTCCCCAAATTTGTGTAATTACAGGAAATCCTACCACTATCACCTTAGTAAGAAATCCCCTCATTTTAGTGATGGAGGAGGTCCACTATAGGGGAGGCTTCTTCGGTGACATCAAGGGATTAATGTAGCAAGTTTCTTAGCCAATCCTACCTCCCCCTCTCTTTATCACCTAAGTCAACGTCTAGGTCAAAGGGAAAAAATGTATGAAGCTTGTATGAGTACCTGCTTGGAATAAGCACAATTTATAACATATATAATATGATTTCCAAGTACAAACATGCAATAAATGCCTCTTTAAGACATTAAACAACAAAATTGCTATGGTTGTTATTAAATTGTATTAGTAGATAATAGTACAAAAATAATGAAGCAATTATAACAAAATCAAGAAATATACTTCAAAATTGCAACAATTCACAATGATAACTTAGCCTTTACTTGAGAGAATATTACCCAATTATTAGATGCAATTTTTAGCAAGTAAAACCACCTTTAAATCAATATATGTAACAAATCAAAGTGTATTAAGATGGTTGTATAAAACTGTTGCAACAACAACATGTTTGCAATCAAATTAACTAAATTTAGTGTTAGTCAAGTTAGTATATAGCTTGAGAGACTAAGAATAAAGAGTTTTTTATCACTTTCACCACAAGAGAGATTCAAATATTAGTGCCTTATGGCTATGGAGTCTTTACAACAACAAATGCAACTAACTTGGAACTTGATCTAGATGTAACCAAGAGTTAGAATTCAATATATAAGGTTCTAGCACATTAGGTCCTTAGATATTAAACCTTGGGGAGAGGGATATTATAGGGTGCAATCAATTTTGGGCCCTAGAAACTTTTTCTCCCTTCTTGTAGCTTACCCTAGGTCAAGAATCAAGAGTCCAGGGTTAAAGTCCTAAAGTCTCTAGCACTTTAGGGCTTTAACAATCTAACCCTAGCCAGGATTTCCTTCACAAACTTTGGATAATACTAACCTTGTCAGTGGAGGAAGCACTTATGCTCCTCTCTTAGGGTTTTGTCATGTAAGATATTAAATATGAACAAGTAAAATTTATCATGAATCATTTAATGAAATAAAGTTTTAGATATTTAATTTACCAATATATGACAAGAACAAACCCTAATTGAAACAAGACTATCCAAAAATCAACAAAAGACATCCATTACTTGACCTTGCATGGCGCACTTGTAGAAGAGAAAGAGAATCCAATAGAGAATCCAATATAAGGCAAAAAATTTAGAAGTATTTCTTTCTCAATGGAGAGGAATGTGATGATAAAATGAAACTTAGCTAGCCATATTTATATGGAAACCCTAGCCATCCAAAATACTCAAATGAAAAGTCATGTTTCTACATAAGAGGGTCGACTCCTTAAATTTTCCCTTGCAATATACTAAAAATAATTTTTACATGAAATAAAACCCTAGAAGGGTGACGTCATGCCCTAAGAGGGTGACATAGGCTCTCCAAGTGCAACATAAATCACATTGAGTAAGATGTTGGGCCTCCAAAGGTCATGTGTCATGCCAAAGTGTCCTACCATGTTCTTCTCCTATCAAGAAACCCCTAGAACCATATCATGCATCAAACCTTATCCCTTTAAGATGACATCAAGGGCTATGAGGTGACGTCTTAGGACTCAAAAGGCCAACATTCAAGTGGAGAAGGGTGAAACCTCATCCACTAGCGATTCCTAGGTGACTCCAAAGGCAATGTCCTCTATCATATAGATGCAACATTCATCATCCATGGTCGTCTTCACGCAGGGTCCAACGTCTATATTGTGGGCAAGGTCCTACAAAGACAAACAAGTACACCCTCCAAGGGACCATCAATCACAAGTATCATGCTAATTAAGCCTCATTTAATACAAGAACCACCCAAACATGTACATAAAACCCCCCTTTTCAAACTAAGTAGATGCTAAAATACCCTATAAGTTTTTCCTAATTTAGGTATGGGAGGGGTGTCATGGTTCCCTATTGGGTAAGCCAATCCCCAGGTCAAGGAATGTTTCCCAAGAGGACCCTATATAGATCATGTGATGAGTATGATGTGGATTGGGGAAACAATTTTGGGAATGGGGTTCTTAACATATCAAGGGTTCTTATTGTCTCATTCATGGGTGCCTTTGTGGAGGGTGTGTTGCATCCTTCATTTGCGATGCAACATTTTTCCAAGCCCTTGCATTTAATTTATTAAAGTATGAACATTGATTTCTATGTGAAATGGATAGTAAATAGAACTGTAATTCCACTTGGATTTAGGAACACATTAAGTGTCATATGCAATGGAAAGTAAAGGACACTGCAAATTGCATACCCCCAACAAACGAGACACTTATTAATTAAATGTTCTAGAAGGTCCTTGATTTTTATGGAGTATCTTTTCATTTCTCTTAGGGCCTTAGGGAAAGCATCTGGAAGGATAATGATTGGTTTTTAACTTTTTCTAGCTACAACACCTCTAGGCCTTTAGCCCCCTTTTCCCATGAAATGAGATACAATCTTTTCTTGTGGTTAATGAGCCCAAAATACCAAAAGTTGAGGAAACAAAAGGGGAAGAAGTGTCGAAAGTGGTGAGTATGAGCATGAATGGTATGACGACCCTTCAAAGAACCATCTAGTAGCAACCATTTTCCCGAGGGAGACATACTTTCTAGGAAACCATGCCACCCACCAAGGTGAAACTAGGAAAAATGTATAATTTCCAAGCAAATGTTCCATAATCAAGGAAGGATTCTTTACAACATGTTCAAATGCTTCAAATATTAAGATGACACTTACCATGAGACTAAGCTTGTCACCTCGTCAAGCAAGACCTTCTATCTTCTTGGAGCCAAGTCAATGTAGTGGATGTTGATTTGCGATAAAGTAGAGGGGTTATGTGGGTTGTGCTAGGCATCAGACTCCTGACACTACATGTCTACTACATGTGGGCCTCGAGACATCATTTCCTTAGTTACCCCTAGCCTAGGGGGGGTAACATGTGGCTCCTACATGGGGACATGTGCTCACCGTAGAGCGCATGAGAACCTCAAAATCTCTTGGTATGACCTATTCATACACAAGTCAAGCAAATTGTTTGATCAGAGGGATGGTGTAAATCACCTTCTTGTTCGTACAAAAAATAAAAACTACTGAAAACTAGAACAAAACTTGAAAATAAAAATTTTGACATTTTATTCTAACATATAAATATGAGTATGCAAATCATGTAACATAATCAAGAAGCAAGGATGCAAGAAAAACAATAATATAAATCAGAAATATRCATGCAAATCTAAGTAAAGTGCAACTATACTAGCATGATGTGCAAAATGCAACATATATATAATGCATTGCGGGATGAAAATTCCTACCCTAACCTACTCTAATCTATGTTAGTGAAGTGATAAGTATAATCATATAACCAATAAAACCATCTTAGCGTTGTGTCAAAACATCTACCCCTATGCTTCATCATAAACCAAAATAAAAATAAGTTGAGCACAAAATGGAAAGTGTAAATTTCCAAAAATCAAAACAATTGTAATGCTAGTTTTTTTTTAAAGATAAATTCATCCTTATCTTGCATCATCAAAACAAGACAACAAATTTGAACTTCTAAAAATCAAAACAAATCCAAAAGATTCGGATCAGATGTGATGGCAAAATAATAATAAAAATTTATAAAAAAATAAAATGGATCTTGAGATAAGACGGACGCAAAAATCTAAAATATGGATATTGACATGGAAGACAATGCGAATTTTAAAAAATAAAATACGAAGTTAAGACTAATGTAAAATGGATTTGGAATCAAGATGCGATTGTATGATTTATTTTAATGAATATAATGGATTTATTTTTAAAGTTATGAAAAGTGTATAAATTTATTTTTTTAATATTATAGTAATT
>JASDQU010884048.1:25957-36800 GCA_032191745.1 Picea mariana | reverse complement strand
TTGAATTACATTCTAAAACAAAATGTATGAGTGTAATAATAACAAATGAATGTTGACAATTCTTATAAACAAATGGTAATGTGCAGAATGCATAGGTTCATGATTCATCGTGAGAAAAAGGTTTGTTGTTGTAGCATGTTTATTTACCAAGAAGGTTGAGGTGAACCTAACCAAGAATGCTGAAGTAAAAGATCATGGAGCTCACAATAAGAAGTATATTATATAAACAAAGAAGGATAAAAGGAGGAAGACTCTTCTCACCCTAAGAACTTTGAATTGTTTAACTGAGTTGTAAGTCTTAGAAGAGCAGTTTTGGGAACAAGTACCACTGGAAAAAGGGATAATGAATAAATAAGGATATTTCAATTAATAGGCTTGGTCAAACCATGTTAAATAAAGTTAATGAGGGCTTCAGAAAAAATAACCCAATTGGATTGAAATTCTAGGGTTGTGTAGAAGGAGTTGGATGAGGGAAGTGTTCATTGACCCCTTCCTTGTTGTTTACTGTATTTATATGGTACAAGGGATTGATGTACTGTTAAAAGTAAATGTTTTGACATCATAGCGATGATGTTTGTATGACTATATAAACAATTGAGAAGTGTTTGTGTTTCATTCATGTGAACATTAAGGATAATGTTATGAAGGGCATAAAGATACGCTAGGATATATCTAAAAATGTTTATTTATTTGAAGGCTTGATACAAGCATTTTTATCTACATGAAGACCAATATATTTGTGGTGTATGACATGTGTAGAAAGAAATTGGAGTTGTTGAGAAAGACAGTTGCCAATGATGGAAAACCTCAAGCAACGAAAGTCTATGTCGATCGAGGATGAGTTATAATCCTTGCAAGAAAATGCATGAGTAAGAGGTACCATGGCTACAACGACCAATATAGGGATATTGGGAATAAATGTGCTCATAGTTAACAAGTTGCATGGCATGCCTTGAGGAAATGCATGTTTGCATAGGAGTGTAGACAATAGATTTCCCATTAAGGAAGGATGACTTTCCAATACTCTACTTGAATTGTAGAGGTGTTAAAGAAAAGGAAAATTTGGGTCACCATGAGTGTTGGAACCCTTGTTACTACTGAAGGAAGAAT
Source organism: Picea mariana (assembly GCA_032191745.1). Classification (NCBI taxonomy): domain Eukaryota; kingdom Viridiplantae; phylum Streptophyta; class Pinopsida; order Pinales; family Pinaceae; genus Picea; species Picea mariana. Next base: position 35,690 of record JASDQU010884048.1, on the reverse strand, counting down.
GCTTGGGTGAGTTTAAGAGAATATTTTAGTTTCATATGTGATTATTGGGGATCGTGATCATCCTGTAGCAGGAAGAAAAATCCTATTTTAAGAATAAATGAGAATCATTAAACAGTATGGTGAAGAGGTTGGTTGAGCTCCAACACCCCATGCTAGAGTGACTATCATAAGTGTGGAAAAATTGAACCCAATATACAAGGTATATTGAGTATGAGTGTATCCATGAATAGTGGCACATAGATGTAAAGACCCCGACCGTTACGACTATAAGAGAAGCATAAGTGCAATTTTTTTTTTTTGTTTTCAAGCAGGAAGGCAACGATGACACAATTAACCACACCCTAACAACGAACACAACACCTGAAAATTAGGAAACATACAACAACGACTCTACACACTAGCACATCAAGAAATAGGGCAAAACGTGCGTAAATAAAAGAAGGAATGACTACCCGCCTGACACAAACACAACAATGCCTAGAAGCTAAAGGACAACATCCCCCATCCTGACACAACAGCCTCAATGGCCATTAACTAGAACCTCTATGGTGCGCAACCATATGCATGAAGGCGTTACAACCAAAACACCAATAACAACTACCACAAACAACACCCACAATGGTTGGCACAGACTCCAACCCAATTAACCTTCACCTCTATCCATAAGGGCGCGCAATGATCCCCTCATCATGAATCATGTCGTCTATAGGTTATAGGCGCGACAACAACCGTGGCGCAACAACATAACTGGACCCTCAACCCTAGCTAAAATCAACATGCTAGGAGATCAAGGACTGATGCAAGAGAATCTCTCCACGTCAGCTAGCCAGCTAGCCAGCCACGTTGAGCGCGTGCATTCAAACTGATGAGAGGCGCAGCCTCATTTAAATTTGAAATGAAATGTAATTTAATGCTTAGGCTGGTGAGCCATGGAAGTCATGCTTTTATGCAGGCATTAGGTAGATCGGCCTTTATTGTATATCGGTTGAGATCTAGATCCAGGCGCTGGACTAGACAACCATTGATTGTAATTTATTAGAGTAGGTGAACCTGGAGGGAAGCGCTCGACGAGCCCCTCAGGTAAAAGATATTTTGAGATCTCATTTTTGAGTTAGTAAAGAGGAAGTCAAGGTAGAGTTGAGAAGAGCCAGAGAGAGCTCAGGAACACCTTGTACAAACAAGCATTTTCCATTTTTAATATAAACAAAAGTCGTTTTTCCTGCATATGTTCTGTCTTATTTGCATGTCTGTGAGTGTTATTTCATATGCTGTGAATGTGTGTGTGTTAGGTAAGCATTTGTAGGGAGTTTGATTGATTTCAGGAGGAGGTATTTGAGGTTTCATGCCATGAGGGCATGACAGAGTGATGCGGACTCTGAATACCAGTGCATAGAGGTTGCACTTCTGAACTCCGATGAGTCAGACAAAGATGTGTTGTGGCACAGGAACTGAGATCAACAACTCAGGAAGAGGAAGACCTTTGAGGTTTATGAACACCTTAGGAGGTAAGGCAGTGTGGAAGAAGACACAGTTGTAGACAGAATCTCATAGGATTTCTGTATGGCTCTGCCAGGTGGGCATTGAGCACAGGCACAAGGTGTAGTTTGAAGAACTCTGCTAAGAGTTAAAAGAAGAAACTAGAATCATTGGGGATTCTGTGAAGCTCGGATAGGTGGACATTGAGTAGGTGCAGGGAGTGCACAAAGACCAAACTCTGCTGAGAGTTGAAGAAGGAATTAGAATCACTGAGGACTCTGAGAGTTCGGCTAGGAGGGCATTGAGCAGGTGCATAGGTGAACAGGAGAAGAAACTCTGCCAGGTGGGCATTGAGTAAGGGCGCAAACAGGCACAGACAAAAGAAAAGAGAACTCTTTGAGTTTTGGATATGGAAGAAGTATCCACTGAAGGATCTTCACTGGGTTGCTGAACACCTAGAAGGACTCAGCAAGGAGGTTGCTTGAGCAAAGGAGAGCCAAGAAGGCATTTTATTCTCCATCTGTGGGAAAATGAATGGAAACAAAAAATCCCTTAGGGGTATGAGTGTTTGCCGAAGCTCAGAAGAGATAGCACCAACGTGTACATGAGAAGACTCTGCAAGGAGTCCAGGAGTTAGAGAATCCCTTGAAGAATCGGGAATAGAAGCTAAGGAGGGGAAACATTTTCATATGCACGGTGAAGTTCAAGGTTCAGGAGTTCACAGAGAAGAAAGTAGACAAAGGTTGAGGCCTTAGGGAAGATTAGAATTCTTCCAAGTGCAGGAAGAAAGAGCATCAAATCTCAGGAGGAGCAACATCGGCCATTGGATCAGCCAATAGAATCTGGACCGTTGATTTTCGTATCCAGGGAGCAGCTGGAGGAGTGCATAGGAGTAAGGATGGATCTGAGCCGTCATATCTAGAGCACAATACCCGAAAGCCGTCAGATCAGTTGGGAGCTGCACGAGATTTAACTTCACAAACATGAGAATGAGAATCCCGAAAGGGCATTGACACTCAGGATATCGGGGATATCAAGGACGTGAGGAGAGTCCCTCGACACCAGAACTCCTGAATTTGTGAGACTTGATCTGGATCGTTTGTTTGGGAGTGGACACGTGTCATGAGATTACCCACATCGGGGACTCAGGCACTGGAGGTTGGAAGAGGAAGTCATTCGACTTCACGAGTGATGAAAATGCGAGAGCTCCGTGTTGTGGGGCCTAGCTGATGTCATATCGGGATATCGGCACTCGAGAACGGTGTGGAGCCACAGGAGTCGGCAAGCGGACAGGTGGCACATCGCATGTCGTGATTTCGTGAGTATAAAGGATGAGAATTTTGTGTCAAAAGTCATGAAGCGAGAGGACACGAAGCAGTGAAGTGGCGAGAGGACTAGGAGCTGTCCATCTGAGGAGGACAGGTGGCAGAGATCGAGAGATCTCGCGAACTCGGGAGTTTGCAGGGTGAGAACCCAAGCATTGGGTACTCCAAGTCATGAAGACGTGAGGATCGAGAAGGAGAATAGCCGTTGGATCTGGATCGTAGGAGAACCGTCGGATCTGTACATGGGATCGTGTATCGGGGTCTCGTGAGAAAAAAACTCGAGGATTTTGCCACGGGGAACGCGATATTGTGATAAGCGATATTTTGACCGTTGGAGGATAGTGTGGGCCATAACTAAGTTGGCGAATGGAGGACAGATGGCATAAGTCATCGGGATCTCGCCGTGAGAATTATTAAAAGATTGGTGTTAGGATTCACGATCTCGCGAAGTCCGAAGTCCCGACGAGATAAGGGACCGTTAAAAAGTCAACTCACGTGCGCATCGGTATTTCGATGCATCGGGCATCGGGAGTTGGAAAACCAAGTTCTTGATATAGTGAGTCGCGAAGCCACGATAGGATAATTAACGAGTTCCGACTTCCTGATAAGTAGAAGGAGGGAAGTCGTGCGAAAGAATCACTGGGTAGATATTTCCCAACAGGGAATTAGAAGAACCTTGGAGTTCTTCGGTCGAGAAGAAGAAGAAGATCTTGTGAGCGGACGTGCCTGGGTGGTGCGCCCTACATCAAGGGGTATCAGAGTGGGAATCTGTTTTTATATTGTATACAGAGGAACAGGAAGAAGACAGAGCGTTGGAGGACTCTGTGTTGACTGTTTGCAGGAGGACAACAGTCGAGAATGCAGTCATTGGGACTGTACGATGAAGCTGAGCACTCAGGATTGCAGGAGTGACAGCAACAGGTTTGCCAGAGAGGCAGACAGAGATAGCGTGATGGCTACTAAAGGACATAGGTCTATTGAACGGAAGAAGCCAGAGCTGATGAGCCCAGCTGAAAGATTGAAAGAACTTGCTAATATCAAGGCAAAAATGGAGGAGCTGAAACTGTAAATGGGACAGAATAAAAAGCTGAGATGGGTATATGAGTGGCCCATGAAGAAGCCAAAGATGAAGTGGTCGATCAGGGAGTTGATGGTCATAAGACAGTGTAGATTGTTAAAAGGATGGCTGAGGTATGCTGAAAACCTCAAGGCCACAGAGGAAAAGATTATTTATCATTGTGAGCGAGAGACTGGGAGAGGTCTCGATGATGAAGAGGATGAATTGGGATCGGCTAAGGATCTCAAGCACTGCCAGGAAGGAAGAGAAGAAGAAATTCCAGTTTTCTAGGAGGGCAATGAGCTGAGGTCGCTGCGGGATCTCACGGACTGTCAAGAGGACAGTCGAGGAAGTCCAGTTTGCCAGGAGGGCAATGATGAGAGATCGTTGAGGGCGCTCGAAGACTTCCAGAAGGGCAGTGGAAGCATCTTGGACTGCCAGGTGGGCAGAGATGAGAATGCGAGACCATCTAAGGGTCTCATGGACTCAGAGAAGAGTTCAATTCAGCAAGGAGTGCTGATGAAGATGGGATCGGTTGATCTCATAGTCTGTTAGGAGGGCAGTAAAGACAACCCATATTGTCAGATGGGCAGGGATGAGCAAGTGAGACTATCTGTGGGTCTCATAAACTTGGAAGTGAGTTGGAATCAGCCAGGGGAGATGACAAAGTAGGTGGACTTGGATCAGCAGGTACAACTGACAGCAGAAGATATGAGGAGCCGAATGATGATTGGGGGAATACAAGTATTCCTACCATCTACCTAGGAGGACGCAGAAAATTCTGTTGCAGATGATACAACAAGAGCAGGGGAACGATCAGCTATGACTGTCAAAAGAAAATTGGAGTAGACATTTGAGACTGCCCAAGCGGATGAAGGGAAGAATGAGCGTCCTGAGGAATGGCTCAATGATTTCAGCCAGCGAGCTGAGAGCGCTGTAGCGTTGGAGCTGACAGAAGAAGAAGAAGCAGAAGCAGAAGAAGAAGAAGCAGAAGCAGAAGAAGAAGACGAGCATTCTGAGGAATGGCTCAGCATTTTCAGCCAAGAAGCTGAAAAGACTACAACATGGGAGGTTGCAGAAGCAGAGGAAGGTGAGGCAGACAACATTTGTTTTGCTGATCTGTGGCGACAGATTGAGACTCTGGAAGAGAGGGTGAAAGTGCAGAGTGTGCACATCCAACAGGTGAAGTTGGAAACTGAAGAAGGAGGCATGGGAGATCATGGTGATCTGCCCATATGGCCAAAATTTTTGCAGCTGAGGAGACTGCATGGGCAGAACCAGCCATTGGAGCAGCTGGATGCAGCGATCAAGGTGATCAGAAGGCTGATGGTAAAGTCAGCAGAAACTACAAGCAAGGAGAGGCCGAGCAGAAAGGAAGTAGCAGCAGCAGTAGCGTGGAAGAAGAAGAAGCAACAACAAAAGGGAGAAGATGAGAAGCTCCAGAGATTGGTTTGGGATCCAGGAGGATTTCCAACAACTTAGAGGGGAAGCGCATGAGCAGGAGCTCATGATTTTGCAGCTGAGGAGTTTGATGCAGGAGCATCTCTCCACGTCAGCCAGCCACGTTGAGCGCGTGCATTCAAACTGAAGAGAGGTACAACCTCATTTAAATTTGAAATGAAATGTAATTTAATGCTTAGGCTGGTGAGCCATGGAAGCCGTGCTTTTATGCAGGCGTTAGGTAGATCGACCTTTATTGTAGATCAGTTGAGATCTAGATCTAGGCGCTGGACTAGATAGCCATTGATTGTAATTTATTAGAGTAGGTGAACCTGGAGGGAAGTGCTCGACGAGCCCCTCAGGTAAAAGAGATTTTGAGATCTCATTTTTGAGTTAGTAAAGAGGAAGTTAAGGTAGAGTTGAGAAGAGCCAGAGAGAGATCAAGAACACCTTGTACAAACATGCATTTGCCATTTTTAATATAAACAGAAGCAGTTTTTCCTGCATATGTTATGTCTTCTTTGCATGTCTGTGAGTGTTCTTTCATATGCTGTGAATGTGTGTGTGTTAGGTAAGGATTTACAGGGAGTTTGTTTGATTTCAGGAGGAGGTCTTTGACGTTGCATGCCATGAGGACGTGACAGAGTGATGCGGACTCTGAATACCAGTGCACAGAGGTTGCACTTCTAAACTCTGAGGAGTTAGACAAAGACATGATGCGGCACAGGAACTGAGATCAACAACTCAGGAAGAGGAAGACCTCTTAGGTTGTTGAACACCTCAGGAGGTAAGGTTGTGTGGGAGAAGAGAAAGTTTTAGACATAATCTCGTAGGAGTTCTGTAAGGCTCTACCAGGTGGGCATTGAGCACAGGCACAAGGTGCATTTGGGAGAACTCTGCAAAGAGTTAAAAGAAGAAACTAGAATCATTGGGGATTCTGTGAAGCTCGGCTAGGTGGACATTGAGCAAGTGCAGGGAGTGCACAAATACTGAACTCTACTGAGAGTTGAAGAAGGAATCAAAATCACTGAGGATTCTAAGAGTTTGGCCAAGAGGGCATTGAGCAGGTTCATAGGTGTACAGGAGAAGAAACTCTGCCAGGTGGGCATTGAGTAAGGGTGCAGATAGGCACAGACAAAAGAGAAGAGAACTCTTTGAGTTCTGGAGCTGGAAGAAGTATCCACTGAAGGATGTTCATTGGGTTGCTGAACACCCAGAAGGAATCAGCAAGGAGGTTGCTTGAGCGAAGGAGAGCCAGGAAGGCATTTTATTCTCCATCTGTGGGAAAAGGAATGGAAACACAAAATCCCTTAGGGGTATGAGTGTTTACCGAAGCTCAAAAGAGATAGCACCAGCGTGTGCATGAGAAGACTCTACAAGGAGTGCAGGAGTCAGAGAATCCCTTGAAGAATCAAGAATAGAATCTCAGGAGGGGCATAGTTTTCATATGCGCGACGAAGCTTAAGGTTTGGGAGTTCACAGAGAAGAAAGAAGACAAAGGTTGAGGCCTTAGGGAAGATTGGAATTATTCCAAGTGCAAGAAGAAAGAGTGTCAAAGCTCAGGAGGAGCAACATCGGCCATTGGATTAGCCGATAGAATCTGGACCATTGATTTTCGTATCCAAGGAGCAGCCGGAGGAGTGCATAGGAGTAAAGATGGATCTAAGCCATCAGATCTAGAGCGCAATACCCGACAGCCGTCAGATCAGTTGGGAGTTGCACGAGATTTAACTTCGCAAACAGGATAATGAGAATCCCGAAAGGGCATCAGCACTCGGGATATCGGGGATATCAAGGACGTGAGGAGAGTCCCTCGACACTAGAACCCCTGAATTAGCAAGACTTGATCTCGACCGTTCATTTGGGAGTGGATGCGTGTCACGAGATTACCCACATCGGGGACTCGGGCACCGGATGTTGGAAGAGGAAGTCATTCGACTTCACGAGTGACGAAAAGGTGAGAGCTCCATGTTGTGGGGCCTAGCTGACGTCATATCGGAATATCGACACTCGAGAACGGTGTGGGGCCACAGGAGTTGGTAAGAAGAAAGGTGGCACATCGCATGTCATGATTTTGTGAGTAGAAAGGCTGAGAATTTGGTGTCAAAAGTCACGAAGCGCGAGGAGACGAAGCAGCGAAGTGGCGAGAGGACTAGGAGCCATCCATCTGAGGAGGACAGGTGGCAGAGATTGAGAGATCTCGTGAACTCGGGAGTTCGCAGGGTGAGAACCCAAGCATTGGGTACTCCAAGTCACGAAGATGCGAGGAGCGAGAAGGAGAATAGCCATTGGATATGGATTGTAGAAGAACCATCGGATCTGCACGTGGGATCATGTATCGGGGTCTCGTGATAAAAGACTCGAGGATTTGACCACGGGGATCACGATATTACGATAAGCGATATCCTGACCATTGGAGGACAGTGTGGTCCATAGCTAAGTTGGCAAGTGGAGGATAGATGGCATAAGTCATCGGGATCTCGCCGCGAGAAGTCTCGAAAGATTGGCCTTAGGATTCGCGATCCCGTGAAGTCCGAAGTCCCGGCAAGATAAGGAACCGTTAAAAAGTCAACTCACGTGCGCATCGGTATTTCGGCGCATCGGGCATCGGGAGTTGGAAAACCAAGTGCTTGATATAGCGATTCACCAAGCCGCAATAGGAGAAGTTGCGAGTTCCAACTTCCCGATAAGTAGAAGGAGGGAAGTCGCGCAAAAGAATTGGTGGGTAGATATTTCCCGACAGGGAATTAGAAGAACCTTGGAGTTCTTCGGGCGAGAAGAAGAAGAAGATCCTATGAGCGGACGTGCCTGGGTGGTGCGCCCTGCATCAAGGACTATCTAAACCCTTGACGACTAACCTAGCTCCCAACGACAATTCAGGGAGATGACTAAAACATTCAAGCAACACAATAATTTCCTTGCGCAACAAAATCAACCTTCACACCTTGAATAAAATTATTAAGGTACATATCTTTTAAAAGAAAAATTTGCAACATAGGATAGTGGCAAAATCATTGTTAAAGGTTAATACAATATAATGGTTAATAGATCTATTTTACAATAATTAAGATGTACAAATAATGATTAACATTTGACCAATAAAATTAGCGATTAAAGATAGTGGTATATTAATGATAATATATATAACCAATAAAAATTAGCAAAAAAGATAATGGTTAAGATATATAAGATATCATTGTTGATGGTTAATACATATATTTTCAAGATAATTCATCTGTATATCCTTTGGYATATTAAACATACTTTTGATTGTTGTGGTAATAAAAGATAGGGGTTTTAATATATCTGCATATTATCCTTAAAATGATTAACRATAAAACAATTTAGCAAGGGATTCAATACGCATCACTGTCAACCATAAAAATTAGATCGCTGTGTAATTTCAAAAATGAAGAAAATAAAACGCTGTCAGATGATAATAATAATAATTATATATTGTATTCATTGTTAATTAAGACACCACTGTTGTTTAATCAGTGCATGAATCGCTACCCCTCAGGGACTCGCTACCGTTACCTATTTGCTGCATAAAAATAACAATTTAAAAATGCATAATAAGTGAAATTAAATGCTAAGACCGAGGGATGCTACCCAACCAAACTCGTTTTGTAATTTATGAAAAATCGCACTAAAAAGCGTGTTAAGATCGCAGTGAAAATATGGTGACTTCGCAGTCAAGAGACAGGAAAAATAAATCATTGTCAAGTCATATAAATTCGCATTGGAATTTGCACTCGCAATACAGTAAAACAATGAGAAGTCGGGGTTATAGGAACAGGAACATCGCAGCCAAATCTAAGGATACAACTACCAGGATAGGGATGAAATCGCATAAGGACGAATTGGAAAACGTTGAGAGATCCTCTAGGAAACTGATGTGGCATAATTAAAGAGATAACACTAACATTTTATAATGTTGGGTGTATACTAACGAAATCATCATAACACTATAATTAAGGGACATGAGCTGTGCGTAATTAAGATATAACAATAACATTGTATATCCCTTAGCATATAATTAAATAAAATCAATTGTTGGGCATAAAACTAAACATATCTACCATTAGCCATCAATTATTAATTACATTATGGCGATAACATCATAAAAATGCAATACAAATGTCAATTACTGCATACGATTGTGATAGAAATATAACAGTGATTCCAAATAACTTCCAATTATTAATACATCATGGTGATAGCCAAAAGGGGTTGGGATACATAAAATAGAATGTAGATAAATAAATAAAATAAAACGTAGGCATATCCCTTCATTTACAGTAAATGCAGAACTTCCAATCCAAAAAAATACATTCAGATAGTATTTTGCTATCATTGAAGGTATGAATCCACTGTCAATGAAAGTTAAAATGCAGATGTAACAACAACGGATTCGATGGTCTTCAGGGTAAAA
>JASDQU010884048.1:10520-23757 GCA_032191745.1 Picea mariana | reverse complement strand
CTCCTCCTCCATATTTTATATAGAGTTTCTAAGTGATTTATTTCCCAAAATCCCATTTAATTTATTATTCAATAATTTAATTCAGAAAAATTCTCCCCCGTACACATGTCACCCATCCCCTTCATTGCACCAGAAATTAATTTCATTAATTATTTAAGTACTCCTATTTCCCTCACCCACCTAAAATCATTCCTATAATCTCTCTTGGGTGTCCCCATATTCCATTACACAATTTAAATGACTTACGCTCTTACTAAATTCCTAGTTGAGTTCAAATTAGAAAGTTCTTAAAGGAAATATTCCTTACTGAGTTAGTCATTCTGCTTTTTCCTTATATTTCCCTTTCTTTATGTTTCCCCATTTTCCCTTAGTTTCCTAATTCTTCTAAGTTTCCCTCCTTTCCTTTTTTTATCTAAAACTCAAATTAGCAATTGTAGAAATTACCTTTTCCCCTTTTTATTTTTAATCAATAAATTTTAATTAGCATATGTAACAAAACAATCATTTTTTTTTTTTTAAATTTGATCCCCCAAAGTAATTTGATTTTAATAAATTAATTGAATTTCTTACCCCCTTCTTGTCAGATGTTTAATTATAATTATTATTATTACTATTGTTTTTTTTTACCACAAGTATCACTTAGACCTAGATTTTATTTTCCTAGGTTGGGCAACATTTTTATTAGCGAAAAAGTTTTTAAATATCACTTATCATTTCATTCGTTTTAAGGACGACTAGGTTTATTCACTTACCTTTTGAAATCACGATGTGCCCTTCAAGACGCACTAGGTGCTCCAAGGGTGCCACTTGCCTTTTTATGTTTTCCTTGCACGATGTGCCCGTTAGGATGCACTACGTGCTCCAAGGGTACCACTCGCCTCTTTCCATTTTCCTTGCGCAACGTGCCCTTCAGGATGCACTACATGCTCCAAGGGTGACACTCGCCTCTTGAATTACCTGGTAGACATCAAAACCTCTGGAGTCAATACTCCACCAACTGATCTTGTGGGAGACTAAGGGCCTCTAAGGAGTAAGGTCTATGCCTTATTTCGTGCCCCTTAGAATAATCATGAGTGATTGTCGCAGTCCACCCTCACGACATCATGGGTCTTCTCGAACTAGGTAATTGTTAACCTACAGTTTGAGCCATGGTGGGAGTGCTAGTAGGTTGTGGTAGGGATGTTGTCCACACCTCTCCCTCAATGTCTTTGGTTGTCATGTGTGACCCCTCTACTCCACATGTGAGTCGGGTTGGAAAGCTATCGTCAGACTGCATCATAAACAAATCATGTCAGAAATAAAATCCACAATCACAACATCTAATCAGATGCAAATATGTCATATATATAACAATCAAACCCCAATAGTCCACTCCCTGACTCGATCCAGAGTCCAAGGTTTTCCTCAATTCCTTTGCATCCTCGAGGTCCAAAATCATGCACACTCAAGAGAACCGAGTCAATAGAACCTGCCTATGTCAATACCACAAAATAACATGTCATCATATCCGTAATGTCTCATAATCATAATCAAATGCCCAATAATATAATAATCTGGATCACTTGCAAGCAAGTGTCCTCAAATAATAAGTTCGCTAAGGCACGCAAGAGCGGGATGTTACATACACCCCCTCTTGTTATAAACTTCGTCCCAAAGTTTCACAGTATATAAGTGCCAAAATAATGTGTATCACAGTGTCATATGTCTATCTATGAAAAAAAAATTGAAACTGCTGGCGCATATCATATGCGTCCTCCCAGGTCACCGAGTGTGGAATATACTTGTCCTACTAGACATTGACCCAATCTATTGTTTGATGTCGTAGTTGTCGAATGCGATGGTCTAGGATGCGGATCGACTCAGCCGTGAGTGCCCCCTAGTTCGATACCTGCAAGGAACTCATGTCAATAACATGTGTAGGATCACTAATAATAATGTCTCAAAACAAATACGTGAAAAACATCGTGCATACACCTCAAAGAATCAGGAAAAAATAGTCGATAGGCCATAGGCCCCTTTCTCTACACAATCTCTAAAGTTCCCATGAACCTAGGAGAGAGTTTATATCCCTTTCAAAACTCGATTGAACTCTTATGCAGTTTTACCCACAAGAAGACTCGATCGCCAACATCATAACAACGGTCGACATGACGCGCAACGGCATAACTCTTTTGTCGATCCTGCTCTTCTTTGATCCTTTGTCTTATTTTTTTCATTTGATATTCCATTTCTTGGATCACTTCTGGTCCCACCAGAACCCTATCCTAAAGCCAATCCCAACTCAAAGGCATCCTAAACGGTCGCCCGTAAATAAATTTGAAAGGCGCCATATTAATGGTTCTCTGGTAACTGTTGTTATATGAGAATTCTACCAGTGGGAAGAATTCTTCCCAACACTCATGTTGGTCCATCACATAAATGCGCATCATGTATTAAAAGATTTAGTTTTTTCGTTTGGTTTTCCTGTCTGTCTCTGGGTGATATGCAGTACTGAAGTTAATTTGGGTTTCCAATGCCTCTCGGAAACTAGTCCAAAATCGTCCAGTGAACATTGATCCTCAATCGAATATAATTCACTTAGGTATGCCATGCAGCCTCACAATATCACTGACGAAAAATCTAACTATGTCCAGTACCTGATACATCATACACAGAGGAATAAGTGAGCACTCTTCATCTTAGTTTTGACTACCACAAAAATCAAGTCATGTCTCCTTGTTGTCAGTGGAAATCCAACAATGAAATCCATCGAATGCCCTCCCATTTCTATTCGGGAATAGTGCACCTCTAGTAATAATACCGCATGTCTATATTCAACCTTTACCTGCTGATAGTATAGACATCTTTCCACGTATTTGACTATGTCTACCTTCATTCCCTTCCATAAGAATAAGGGTTTACGGTCTGCCCTCATCTTCGTGACTCCTGGGTGAGCCATGAACACTTCTCTATGAGCCTCGTTTAGGATCAAAATTCTCAACCCATCGTTGGGTGGTATGTAAATTTAACCTTTAAATCTCAATGATCTGTCTTTTTCCAAGTAACTCCTTTAATTTTGGTAGCATCACTGTGTTTTGTCCGACAAAATCCTTGACCTTTTTGTACCAGTAATCGTCGTGCTGCAAAGTTAGAATCTTTTCACGTAGGTTCGTCTGAAGCGACAACAATGAAAAGATGCATGGTTTCTGACTCAATGCATCTGCCACTCACCTCACTATTCCTTTTATGTAAGTAATCTCTAAATCGTACTCGCTAAGCAATTCCAACCATTGTTGTTGTCGCGTGTTCAAGTCGCTTTGAGTAAATATGTTTTGCAGTCCATAGTGGTCTGTTTTTAGTTTAAATTTTCATCCAATAAGGTAGCGTCTCCAAAATCTCAAGGCATAAACAATGGCTAATAACTCCCAATCGTGCATCGCATAGTTCTTCTCATGCCTTCTCAATTTCCTCGAGATGTAAGTGATCACTTGACCGTCTTGCATCAAGACTCCACCTAAGCCCTCCTTTGATGTGTCAGTGCATAACAAGAAGTCCATGTCCATGTCAAGGACTTTTAGTATCGGTTTTGTTTTCAAAATCTCTTTGAGCCTCCAAAATGCCTCCGCGCATTTCTCAGTCCAAAGAAACTTCTTATTCTTCTTCGGCAATTTAGTGATCGTATTTTCTATCATTGAAAATACCTCGACGAACCGTCAATAGTATCCTGCTAAACCAATGAAGCTATGCACTTCTGGAAAATTCGTTGGTGTAGACCATTCCATAATAGCCTTGACCCTTTCTAGATCCATGGTGATACCTTCATCCGAGATGATATTCCCTAGGTAGTGAATCTTTGATTGATAAAATGAGCATTTGGACAATTTCCCATACAATTTGTGCTCTCATAGACACTGTAGTACCAAGCATAAGTGCTCATCAAGCTCCTCCATCGTCCGAGAGTAAATCAAAATATCGTCAATGAATACTTGGACGAACTTGTCTGAGTACTCGCGGAACATCCTATTCATCAAAATCATAAATACCCCTGGGGCATTTATTATTCCAAATGATAAAAAAGTAAACTTGTAATGTCCAAACCTCGTCTTAAAGGTAGTTTTGAGGATTCCATCCTCCTTGATCTGTAACTGGTGATACCTAGATCTCAAGTCGATCTTGGAAAACACTGTCGCACCCTTCATCTGATCAAACAGATCATCAATCTTCAACAACAGATATTGATTCTTGATCGTTTCCTTTCTCAATTGATGGTATTCAATGCAGAGTCTCCACGACCTATCCTTCTTTTCTATGAAAATAATAGGCGCACCCCATGGTGACACACTTGGATGAATAAGTCCAAGGTCCAACAACTCCTTCAGTTGCATTCTCAACTCTTGTAACTTTGGGGTTGACATACGATAAGGCATTCTCTCTAATGGTTCAGTCTCTGATTTTAGGTCTATGATAAATTCCAATTCCCTCTCCAGTGGCATCCCAGGTAACTCCTCCAGGAATACGTCCGAAAATTCTCTCACCATAGGAAGGTGTTCTAGATCTTCCGCTACTCCCTTCTCATTTAGCGCAAGGATCACATAAATCTTACATCCCTTGCACATGATTTTCCATAACTGCAAGGAAGAGATACAACTCAGGGAAACTCCCTGGTTCAGACCTACAATCACGCATCTTTGTCCCTCATCATCAACCAAGCTCAACCGTTTCATCTTACAGTTGAGTATCGCTTCATGCGATTCCAGCCAGTCCATACCGATCACGACGTCATAAGATCCTAAGACCATGACGTACAGGTTGGCCCTGGTGAAAAACTCTCCCAGGTTAAGGGTATAGCCCATAACCTTTCCTCGAACCTTCCGTTTGGCTCCCGAAGCTATCTATACAAAGATAAACTCATCTTGTTCGACTGCCCTTACCTTAATCCTTTTTAGCGCTAAACCTGAAATGAAACTCTCTGTAGCATTGGTATCAATCACAATACTAAGGGTCTAGTCTGCGACGGTACCTAATGCCTCAAGCACAGTGGACTGGTGCTCTTCCTGGCAGATATTCACTATTGCATGAATCCGATGGGCCTTGCCCAATATCCCACGGTAGTGGATCCATCTGATCCAGATGATCTAGTCCTCTCCATTGGGAATTCACACTGGTAGTGTGGCTCCTGACAAGTCCAACACCCCTTCTTCGGTCCAGTACTCCTGGTACCCGAAGTAGAAGATGACGGCCCACCGGCCTGGAATCCAAGTTTGTTCTGTTGAACATGCCTAAATTGTTGTTGTTGTGTTCGAAGTTGTAGTTGATGTTGTGGTCCCCAGTAAGGAGTCCATTACCGAGGCATTGGTCATCATGGTGTAGTGAAAGTGGATCCTCTTTGCAAGCCATGATATCCTAGTGTAAGTCTGGCTGGTGTCTGATGCTGCTGCGCACCAAATGACACATTCCCTATCGGTCTCACAGGAGTCCTTCTTTGACCCCCTCTAATAATATCCTCCTCTGCTATGAGGGCCTTTTATATGGCATCATGCAAGGTCTGAGGCATCAGAATCCTAACCTTTTCATGTATGTTGACATTTATTCCAAACAAGAACCCGTTGACCTTAAGTTTCTCAGTATTAAGCTGCGGAGCATACCAAAGAAACTCCATAAAACGGGCCTCGTACTTGAGCACTGTACGACCGCCCTATCGCAAGGCATTGAATGCATTGAGATGATGCTCAATTAATTCCTCTGAAAGGTACCTCTCTTGGAACCATTCCTAGAACAGTTCCCATGACACGTCTTTGAAAACTACGCTAAAAAATGACAGGAGAATCTCCCACCATAGAAGAGTGCTCCCCTTCATTTGAAGACCTCCATGTGGATATTCATGTTGTAAGTATATTCACGAAGTGAAAAACACTATCCATACTCTCCCACCATGCCTCGATGGCTTCGCCATCCGGGGCACCCAAGAGATCGGGAAACATTTCCCTTCTCGAGTTCGCAACGAATACTAACGGTATTGGTTGGGCGCGTTGTGGACCCTCCGGGGTATTGGCGCCCTGGCCTTATATCAGTACATATGGTGAATCAATGCGTCTAAAAATATTTGAAAGGACCTTGTCAGACCATCATCATCCGTTACAACAATCAAATCTAGCCCAAGGACTTCTTCTTCCCCTTGGGGGTTAGACTCTGAAAGTGTGGACACCTCTGGAGGTGTCGCACCTCCTTCCACAACACCATGTCATGAATCTTTGTGGTGTCCTCTAATCAATATCACCACATGGACAAGTTAAAGTTTTAGTAGTGCTAGGTTAAATACTCAAGGGTTTACTATAGTGGAAATCTTGGCGATCCACAATCGCAAGGTTGAACCCGCTCTGATACCATATGTAATGACCCCGAATGTTACGACTATAAGCGAAACATAAGTGCAATTTCTTTTTTTTTTTCTGGAAGGAAGGCAACGATAACACAGTTAACCACACCCTGACGATGAACACAACGCCTGTAGATCAGGCAACAAAAAACAACGACTCTACATGCTAGCACATTCAACAACTGGGCGAAATGTGCATAAATAAAAAAAAGAACTACTACCCACCCGGCACAAACATGACAATGCCTACAAGCTAAAGGACAAAATCCCCCATCCTGACACAACATCCTCAATGACCAATAACTAGAACCTCTATGATGCACAACCAAACGTATGAAGGCGTTACAACCCAAACACCAATAACAACTACCATGAACAATGCCCACAATGGGTGGCACAGATTATAGACCATTTAATCTTCTCCTCTATCCATTAGGGCATGCAATGATCCCCTCATAAGGAATCATGCCATCGCCAAGTGATAGGCGCAACAACAACCGTGGCACAATAACATAACTGGACCCTCAACCCCAGCTAAAATCAATGCACTAGGAGATCAAGGACTATCTAAAACCTTGACGAATAACCTAGCACCCAATGACAAGTGAGGGATATGACTAAGACATTCAAGAAACACAACAATTTCCTTGCGCAAGGAAATCAATCTGCACACCTTGAATAAAATTATCAAGGTACATATATTTTAAAAGAAAAATTAACAACATAGGATAGTGGCAAAATCGTTGTTAAAGGATAATACATGATAATGGTTAATACAACTATCTTACAATAATTAAGATGTATAGATAATGGTTAACATATGACCAATAAAATTAGCAATTAAATATAGTGGTATATTAACGATAATATATATAACCAATAAAAATTTGCAAAAGGGATAATCGTTAAGATATATAAGATATCATTGTTCATGGTTAATAAAAATATTTTCAAGATAATTCATCTGTATATCCTTTGGTATATTAAAAATACTTTTCATTGTTGTGGTAATAAAATATAGGGGTTTTAATATACCTGCGCATTATCCTTAAAAGGATTAACGATAAAATAATTTAGCAAGGGATTCAATACGCATCACTGTCAACCATAAAAATTAGATCGCAGTGTAATTTCAAAAACGAAGAAAATAAAACGTTGTCAGATGATAATAATAATAACAATATATTTTAGTCATTGTTCATTAAGACACCACTGTTGTTAAATCACTGCATGAATCGCTGCCCCTCAGGAACTCACTACCATTACCCATTTGTTGCATAAAAGTTGCTATTTAAAAATGCATAATAAACGAAATTAAACACTAAGAACGAGGGATGTTGCCCAACCAAAATCGTTGTGTAATTCATCAAGTATCACAGTCAAAAGCGTGTTAAGCTCACAGTGAAAATTTGGTGACTTCGCAGTCGGGAAACAGGAAAAATAAATCATTGTCAAGTCATATAAATTCGCATTGGAATTTTCACTCACAATACAGTAAAACAATGAGAAGTCACGGTCATAGGAATAGGAACATCGTAGCTAAATATAAGGATACAACTTCCAGGATAGGGATGAAATCACAGAAGGACAAATTGGAAAACATTGAGATATCCTCTAGGAAATCGTTGTGGCATAATTAAAGAGATAACACTAACATTTTATAACATTGGGCATATACTAAAGAAATCACCATAACACTATAATTAAGAGACACGAGTTGTGCGTAATTAAGAGATAACAATAACATTGTATCTCTCTGAGCATATAATTAAAGAAAATCAATTGTTGGGCATAAAACTAAGCATATCTACCATTATCCATCAATTATTAATTACATTATGGTGATAGATTCATAAAAACGCAATACAAATGTCAATTACTACATACAACTGTCATAGCAATATAACGGTGATTACAGATAACTCTCAACTACCAATACATCATGGTGATAGCCAAAAGGGGTTGGGAAACATAAAACATAATGCAGATAAATAATTAAATAAAACACAGGCATATCCCTTCAATTACAGTAAACACAGACCTTCCAATCCAAAAAAATGCAGTCAGATAGTATTCGTTATCACTGAAGGTATGAATCCACTTTCAATGAAAGTTTAAACGTAGGTGTAGCAACAACGGATTCATTGTCATTCAAGGTAAATAAAAAAAACAAAAACCCAGCCAATAAGATGATTTACTCGAAGCTTAAACATACGTTGATTACACAGAATATACATAGACTGGAACACAGTCTAGAATGTGTTGAAAGCAGTTGGATTATATTCTATGATTCTATCACTATGGGTCTTATGATTACAAGTCATTTAAGTACAATTGAAGCTCTTAAAGGGATTGTTGAAAAGGATTTTATAAGAAAATGGATAACGCTGCCAAAAATGAAATGCAAGTATATAAAGGACTGATAGCGCAGAAAAATAATAAACGATAACGCTATCACATTGAAATAAATTTTGCAGTCTAGAAGTTTCGTTCGCAGCATAAAGCATGGCAAGGCCGCAGTACAATAATATTAAATTAACAGTCTAAAAATGTATAAACCAAGGGTAAAGTCGCAAGGTAAAATTCACCCTTAAAGTTAATAAATTGTAGAGGAAACTTGCAGTGGAATGTGTTGAAACAGAGTCCAAGATAATAAGAAACGAGGTCATTAAAATCGCAGAGATCGAAGATTAACAATACACCGAGGTATCCAATGCAAGAAGGAGCAAGACAATCAATCATTTAGGAACAATCAACAGGGGTAGACAACTAGGAAAAACCATCCTTCACTCATCATCCACACACAAAAAAGCAGGGAATTAGGATCTATAGGTCTATTAAAATCGAAGTGATGATCGTTTATTCGGCGCTTGGCCGACTACTCATGGATGGACTGATGATCTAGGGATGAGGATGAAATATAAGGCACAATCTCTTCAAATAATCAATAAACAAAACAAAATAGTCATGGAAAATGGATCGGTGGCCAAGGAAATCAAATCGATGCAGTGAGTGTAAAGCTATGATGACTTTAAGTTCTCGATTAAAAATTCTAAGTAAAACCCTTTTCCTTACACAATAGAAGGTACATAAATGAAATCGCAAGATCAATAGAAATATACCATGAAAAATAAAAGCATTCGTATAGTAGACCAATGTGACAACTCTGAGTTGTTGTCCTGCATGCTCCGTGCAGCTCCTGCTTGTCGATCGAAGTGACTTCACTGGTACCTCCCAGCAAACGCTAGGGATACTCTTCTTCCCTCTTAGCCCAAAGGGTCCACTCACTCTAAACCAAAGAACACCTAGCAACCAACTTGCCTCAAAAGTTCGAGCTACCACTCGCACTCGAGATGGGTATCCCAACTCCCGCAAGATAAGTTAGTCAAGTCAAAAATTCTGCAGCATAACGTTACACATAAATCAAGAGATCCATACTCCTCCTCCTCCATACTTTATATAGAGTTTTTAAGTGATTTCTATCCCAAAATCTCATTTAATTTATTGTTCAATAATTTAATTCAGAAAAATCCTCCCCTGTACACATGTCACCCAGGACTTCGTTGCACCATAAATTAATTTCATTAATTATTTAATTACTCCTATTTCCCTCACCCACCTAAAAGCATTCCTATAATCGCTCCTAGGTGTCCCCATATTCCCTTACACAATTTAAATGACTTATGCTCTTACTAAATTCCTAGTTGAGTTCAAATTAGAAAGTTCTTAAAGTAAATATTCCTTACCTAGTTAGCCATTCTGCTTTTTCCTCATATTTTCATTTCTTTATGTTTCCCCCTTTTGCCTTAGTTTCCTAATTCTTTTAAGTTTCCCTCCTTTCCCTTTTTATCTAAAACTCGACTTAGCAAGTGTAGAAATGACCCTTTTCCCCTTTTTCTTTTTAATCAATAAATTTTGATTAACATATGTAACAAAACAATCATTTTTTTTTTAATTTAATCCCCCAAAGTAATTTGATTTTAATAAATTAATTGAATTTATTACCCCCTTCTCGTCATATGTTTAATTATGATTATGATTATTATTATTATTATTATTTTATCACAAGTATCACTTAGACCTAGATTTTATTTTCCTAGGTTGGGCGACATTTTTATTAGCGATTTTTTTTTAAAATCTCACTTATCATTTCATTCGTTTTAAGGCTGACAAGGTTTGTTCACTTAGCCATTGAAATCGTGACGTGTCCTTCAATATGCACTAGGTGCTCCAAGGGTGCCATTCGCCTTTTTCTTTTTTCCTTGCACAATGTGCCCTTCAGGACACATTACGTGCTCCAAGGGTGCCACTCGCCTCTTTCCATTTTCCTTTCGCGACGTGCCCTTCAGGATGCACTACATGCTCCAAGGGTGACACTCACCTCTTTCCATTTTCCTTGCGCGACGTGCCCTTCAAGACACACTACGTGTTCCAAGGGTGCTACTCGCCTCTTGAATGACTTGGTAGAAATCAAAACCCCTGGAGTCAATACTCTGCCAGGTGATCTTGTGGGAGACTAAGGACCTCTAAGGAATAAGGCCCCTGCCTTATTGAGTGCCCTTTAGAATCATCATGAGTGACTATCACAGTCTTCCCTCATAGCATCATGGGTCTTCTCGAACTAGGTAATTGTTAACCTACAGTTCGAGCCATGGCGAGAGTGCTAGTAGGTTGTGGCAGGGCTACTTTCCACACCTCTCCCTCAACATCTTTGGTTGTCATGTGTGTTGGAAGGTTTATAGTTGGGAGTAAGCTTGTCATTGATGGAAATAACAATGATGGAAAAGATTAGCATGATCAACAACGCAGTGATAATGGAAGAGTAAACTCCATTTTAGAATTTTGGATACCAGGAGTTGAAGTGTCAAAACACTTCACCACCGAAGTGGCGAAATCGTGAAGTGGGGAAATCACAAAGTGGAGTTGAAGCATCAAAACACTTCACCACAGAAGTGGTGAAATGAGAAATGGCGAAATGATCCTAGCCATTGGATCAAGGTTTGATCTAGGCTGTCATATTCAGGAGGTGAATATGGCAGACCATGTCAGAAAGGATAGTTGTGGACCATTGGATTAAGAGGACACGTGGCGAAAGACCAGAGCTAGTCATTTCGTAGTTTCACGAATCGTGACTTGCAGTGACGAGAATCTCCATCTAAGGATCAGTGAGATGTAAGATCAAGAAAATATTACGACCGTCAGATCACCAAGAACAAGGACCGTTGATCTGAGCTCCATCTTGGAGTCTCGCCTATTGTGACTTGGAGTGACAATAATCTCCATCTAAGGATCAGCGAGATGTGAGATCACGAAAAGATCAGGACTGTCAGATCACCAAGAATGAGGACCGTTGATCTGAGCTCCATCTCGGAGTCTCTCCTATCTAAGGAACAACGAGAATCTCCATCTAAGGAACAACGAGATGCAAGATCACAAAAAGATCAGGGCCGTCGGATCACCAAGAAAGTGGACCATTGATCTGAGCTCCATCTCAAAGCTTCGCCTATCGCGACTTGGAGTGACGAGAACCTCCATCTTAGGAACAACGATATGTGAAATCATGATTTAATTGCAGCCGTCAGATCAAGGTGTGATCTGGACCGTTGATCCGACTCCATTTCGGAGTTTCGTGAATTGCAACTTGGAGAGGCAAGAAACATAACCATAAGAATGCCAAAATCACGATATGATCTGAGCTACTGAATCAAGATCATATCTGAACCATCGAATCATAGGACAAGTGGCAAGCGATTGGAATTTCGCTGACTTGGAGTCAACGGAGCATGGTGTGGAAACTCGCGAAATATGAAGCGCCTTTTGGCACAATCTATGGTCACCGCCAGTGGTCACGAGAAGGGAAGGAGTCAGTTCAGAAAACCTCCATTTCAGGGTTTCAGGGATCGTGACTTGGAGAGTCGAGATGTCTCATCTCCAGATTCATGAAATGCGAAATCGTGAAAGTGATTTATGCATAAGTGCGTGGTCACAGCCATTGGGCACATCGATGGAAGATGGAGGAAGAAGCTAGAGGTGCTAAGCTTCACCACAGGGATCCTAAAATGTCGAATTATGAAATGGTGAAATAGGCACAAGATTCTTTATTATTAATCCAATGGTTCAGGTGAAGTTGAACAAGATTGAAGGGATACTTTTGTGCTTCTCGGTGTAACAACTAAAACAAATGATGATCTCTGCCAGAGGACTTGAAGAGGATTGAGTGTGATCACCAAAGAAGATGAAGAGTCTCAAGGCATCTTCCAGTGGATTGAGGATTATTGATACAAGCGATTGACAAATGGAAGAGCATTGAAGCCTGTAACTGGAACAGAGAAGGTGAGTTCGACTTTCATAGAGAAGATGAAGAGTCTGAACTGCCAGAGAGGCTGAGGAATCTCAGCATAACATACAGTGATGTTGAACGAGTGGAAAAATGGCCAAAGAAGCTGAAGAGTCACGATGATGATCAGACAGAGAACTCGAGTTGTGGAGGAAATTGGTGTTGTGTGAGCATGTAGAGGAATGGCTAATATTCCATGCACAAGTTGCACAGAAGCTAGAGGGACATGGTACAGAGAAGAGATGGTGTTGTTGGTGATGTTGGAGTTGTTGTGGTTGCTATTGTTGAAGGTGATTCATGCGTAAAGAAGGAGGGGAGTGCAGCAACTGAATTAAACAAAAGAGGAATTGTCTAGTGAATGGACATGGCGCACATAGCATAAAAAGCAGAAGAACAGACAACACAAGTCATGTGTGCAGGAAGGCAGTGAGGCAGACATAGCAACGAAATGTAGCAGAACAATGATGAGTCTGGTAAGCCACTGTTGAACATTATATCACTGTAATAAGTTTCAGTAGAAAATATTTATATTTCTGGGTGGAAGG